>JAWWML010012471.1:0-27178 GCA_035047165.1 Ormyrus rosae | reverse complement strand
CACACACACACACACACACACACACACACACACACACACACACACACACACACACACACACACACACACACATACACATACATCCATACAGACGTTTTTTCGAACAACTCCAAAAATTACTATCACAATGCTTCCTCTAGGAGGAAGCAAAAAAATCTTTTTAATTTTTAAAAATAAAAAAAAGTGACTTTTCCCAACTCAGGCATGAAATAGCCCTCATTTCACGCTAGAATCTATCCAAGTTTCTGCACGAGACAGAGACGGGTGTTGAATACCTTACCCGAGTCTGAAATAGCTTTTCTTCCCTCGCTAGAAATAGCTTACTTTCTACCCTTGTTGCTCAATGTACTATTTTTCCCCGGTAAGCTCCGCCCGAGGCGGGGAAAAAAGTCATTATTCCCCGCTTGGACAAACAATTTTGTCAAACGTTTGAAATGCTCGATTTTCTACGCTACTTTCTAGCGTGAAATGAGGACCATTTTATGTCTGAATTGGGAACAGACCTTTTCTTTTGAAGTAAAGCAAAGAGCAGTATTACTACCCACGCGGATTTAGTTTCAATGTATTCAGACCTCTCTGAGAAGGATCATATGAAATATCAAGCTATGCGACACCCCTGAGTAGACAGATCACACTTGAAATCGCTAAAGGCGCAACTCCGTCCTTTCGAATTTTCACGACCCACGTGAAAAGTTAACGTCGAATCTATGTTACATCGATTTCAAACCCGAAAGAGAAGCCCGGACGATCTCTTCGGCAAATACACACGCCGGTACGGCAATATTCTCAATGCTAACTGAGCTGAGACGAAAAAAGGTAAATATTTCAACCAGTCTTGGCAAAGGGAAAGTAGCTGAAATTTCTTTTTAAGCCGCAAAGTTTACTTCGCGGATCTTTGCAACTCTTTTTTAAAGTTTGCTGACTTTTTTGATTTTCTCTCTAGAATATCTCTCATTTAGCTTTCCTTATTTTGTTCGCAAGTTTTTTAAAACTTTGATTAAAACTTTGATTGCCCATAAAAAAATTTTTTTTATTTACCTTCTCTTATTGTTTTATCAGATAATTCGCATTTGACATCTCAAAATTTATTCTTTTACAAATTTCAAAGTAGGGCGGTATATTTTTAGCTTAATCTTTCAACGCGATAAAAATATCCCTGACTAATTCATTAAAACTTGAATTTCCTATCGCGAATCATCCATCTCGCGGCAAACGGCCCAATTTAATCTAATTTCCCCATTTCCCGCCTGTATTCATTCATTGAACATCTATTTTCCACATTTATATTTTTCCTCATCTCCCTGATGCCGCTGAAGCGATAGCTCGTGCAGCGAGTTCCTTTCGCAATAAGGCGGCACAGAGCTGCTCGTCATTCATATTCTCTCGGAGAATCGACAGGCAAGCGTCATTTGCATAGAGATGTCGGTCGGTTCGATATTTCCCCCGTTTGAAAAAATCCAAAGAAAAGGAAACGGAGGGGAGGGGGGGGGAGGAGGTGGAGGAGAGATTCTTCCCCGAGGCCAACGCTGCGATGATCGCGCTCAAAGGACTGAATGGATGCACGATCTTCCCCCTCCCCTTCCAGTGCTGTGTCGGCTGCAGTCTTGCCTTCTTATTCTTCGAAGCCTTTTATTTGGAACTGTGAATTAAGACGCGATCGAAGAAGGAGGAGGAGAAGAGGCTCTGACGCTGCTCGCTTTCCTGTGTCGCAAATTGCACGTGCGCGTCTCTATAGAATGCTGACGATCTTATTACGAGCCTGCGGAATTGAACTTCCGCGCTGGAATCCACGCGCGCGCGCGCGCTGATGCTAACGAACGCGCGTGCGAGCTTTTCGCCTGGAAAATTTTCTCGCATCGGGAGGGGGGCTTGAAAGTAATTACGGTGGATTGAAAGATAAATCAGTTGGACTTGTTATTATTATTTTCAAATTCCCGTAACGCTTTTCAAATAAAATAGATTCAGTGAAAAGGGACGGGAGTTACAGGATTATAGTTTTGCATTTTCTGTTTTAAATTTCTTCCCTATCTTCGGAAAAGAAAACATAAAAAAAAAAATTGGACATTTTTTTTACTTTGTTTTTCTTTCAAAAAGTGAAATTGAGTAATGCTATATAAAGTTTCATTTAAGCTTCTGTAAATTTCTAGAGCTCTTGTTCAAAAATAACTGAATCTTTGATCGAAGTTTCAAAGTCAATAATTAATGCTGCAAAGTCCTTATGACTTTCATAAGTGAAAAAAAAAATCATTTTCATTCACTAAATTTGGAAAAAATCGATAAATGTTGCTATTTATATTTTAGTATTGCACTAATTTTATAGAAATCTTGCAAGACTTTATGCAACTTGCCGCTGATTCAACTGGTTAGCTTATTTCAAAGTCAATAAAACCTTTTTTCTGTCCGTGCAATTTGACCCAGAATGAACAAAGTGAACGAAAACTTTTTAAACTGAGTATCAGAAAAATGTCATGAAACGTAATAGGTATTGAGAAAAAGTAAATACAATTGTTCTTGAAACTGGTGATTTAATGTAGATTCTTTTTAAAAGAAAATTTAACAGAACTGTCTTTTCTTTCATAATATTTTCTTGAATATACTGATCTCAGTAAGAATGTTTAAAAACAATCTAACTGGAGTAACAAACGATATTCTTGCTTTATTTTTCAAAACTAATCTGCTGAAATTACATGTTTATAACGAATGCATCTTAAAAATAAAACTTTGCGCACTTCAGAGATGAAATTACTTTATATACCCTTGCAGCACTTCTGTGAATTAAAAAAACTAAACTTTCTTAATCGCACGGAGCACAAAAATTTAAGACGGAATATTTTAGCATTTGAACACTCTCGTTGATCTCGTTTAGTTGGTCCAACGATCTAGTTGATCAAGGCTAAAGAATTGTTAAAGAAAATTGTTATTGGATACACGAAAGTAATAATGAGTATATCATCATTTATAAGTTAACCCTTTTTCATTCTTTTACTCATGACGTATTCTGTACTTGAAAATCACAGTCGGCCGGAGAGTTTTAAAATCTAGAAAGTTGAATGCAGTGAACTTTACGGTTACGTCTCCCCGTTTCATCTTTGAAAAGTATATATGCGTCGAGATTGGATATTGTACGAGGCGCCGTGAAACCATTCGCCACTGAGGAACGATGTACGCGTATGATTGCGAGCGGTGACTTGTATTCTGCCATTCGTCTCTCTCATAAATAACGCTTCAAAAAAAGGATATTTATTATTAAAAATAACCAATCGATACATTTTGAGCGATACTTTTTATGGTTAGTATTTTGTAGAAGAAAATAAAACATCATTTGCATGGATTTTACGCCAGATGTTTGAAATGCAAATTACCGCGTAATAGGATGAATAAATTAATTCATTAATGAAAAGATCGGGAAAGTGTTTACGTCGAAACATTATCAGACTGTTATTTGTTACAAAAAATTGAAGTGTGTGTAATTTTATGAAGCAAATAAAATATTTATTTATAATAAAAAAGGTGTTTACTTCGTTATAAATATTGAGCAAAGCATTCAGTAATTTTACCCTTAAGATTAAAAAATTTCCATTTTTAATAAAACAAATTCCTTCGGATAATGCATGTTTCAAAAAATGTTGTACAATCTTTTACAAAAAAAGGGAATAAAATTTACATAGAAATATAAATTGAAGATAAATATGCACATACTCGGTGAGCAACGAAACAGCAATAGAAAAAAAGTACGCGAACCCTCTGAATCCCTCAAAATACATCGCCATCCTAAGAACGCATCACGAAAAAGCAAATTTTATCACTTCGGCAAGGTTTTTCGCTAAATTGGTCGGCCTGGTCCCGCCTTCAGTCAATTTATTTGAGCGACCTGATTGAATATGTATGACGACGCCGACGCGCAGATAACAATATTGTAAATGCTGCTTCGATACGGGCCGATCGTGTAAAACCGGGAATTCACTCTCTCGTTCTGTCACTCTCTGATTTTCGCATAATAAATGCGCTTTTTGCGATCAGCGCCGAAATGCTAATTCATCGCAAGGCTCGTTACCGATAAGGGCAGCCGCGCCGCAAAAACATCGGCCGTCTCTCTTTCTCCGCGTAATTAATGCGGGACTTTGACGCAGGCGGGAAGGCAGGGGGGATACGGTGTGTTATGTGTGTTTTATGACCGACTCGGGCCAGATTAGCCGATTAACTCGAGGCGCGCCATGTGTCTCAGTCACGCGCGCGAGCTTTAAATGCGTGTCAAACGACTGAAAGCCACAGGGGACGCCGGATTTTTGAGCCCCGAGTGCGAGTTGAGGGCTAAGCTTGTTTGCTCGACGGAGCCGCGAAA
Organism: Ormyrus rosae; assembly: GCA_035047165.1. Taxonomy (NCBI): domain Eukaryota; kingdom Metazoa; phylum Arthropoda; class Insecta; order Hymenoptera; family Ormyridae; genus Ormyrus; species Ormyrus rosae. Next base: position 22,836 of record JAWWML010012471.1, on the reverse strand, counting down.
GTTTAGTGCTGCTGCGCCGCGATTTAACGATCGATTTTATTAAGTTGAGGAATTAGAGAGTGCAAATTAATTTAGATTAATTGGGGAACGATATTTAAAAGTAGTACGATGGTTCTGGAATATACTATTGAGGATTGCTTTTCAAATTTAGTCAGATGTAATTGTAATGTCGAATCATATTTCATTTAGTGTTAATTTTCATGTGACATCGATATTTTGGACAAAATAGCATATGGATGTCAGGGTCGTACTTAAAATGAATGTTTCAATTTCATTGAAAATTATTATTGTTTATCTTATAACATTTTGAATATTTACCAATGCTTGTAAACGTAAAAAAATGTCAACAGGATAAAACATATTATCTTTTTTTCGTAACGCGAACCAAATTAGCAGATTAATTCTCTTCCTATCGTGCAATTTGATCACGTGCCAGTAAGGCGGATATCAAGCTTTAGGAAGTGTTCTTTACGAAATGAATAAATGTATAGCCACTTACTTATTCTTCTAGTATTTAACAAAAAGCCAAAAAATGTCAAGCTGTGCAAACATTTTTTCCGGTTCATATTACTTCCCGAATAATAAAATACTGATATTTGGGTTATGCTAATGAGTTCGCTATCGTAAATGCATGAATAAGCTTCGACCTCTACGATATTTTCATTTAATTCTTTATTTGAATAGCTCACTTGCATTTCATCAAAGGAGTGAAAATTCTTTAATATCGTTTACTCTGATCTAAGAACAATTAGACAGCGGCTGGAAAAGGCTGCTTGTTAAGCAAATTATGTATATAGTATAAAAACTTGGGGATATAGAATATTTTAGATTATTCATTTTGATTTTCTAGCGAGAAACCAATCTTACGTTATACATACAAAACAGCCTGTAGTTTGTATGTGCATACGTAATATTATACCCCGACTTTATTTTATCCCATCATATTATTGGAACTGATCCGCTGGTCCGAATGAAAAGAAGATAAAATATGAAACTTTCCTAGTTACAAATGCCCGCACAGAAAACACGGGCAGGAAATATGTAAGAATATTTGAATATTTGCTTACTTTACGCATATTTTCACTTGATAAATAGACTTTTTGATTTTTCTAACAGAATTTAGTGCAGTTTTATATTAAATTTATTCCGAGTAGTATGAAAGCATACAAATTTTAATAAGTAAAATCAATTGCTCTCTACATTCTGCATCAAAAAAAAAAAAAAAAAAATACGTAGTTATTCATTTCAGCTTTAAAGTTGTTTTCCTTCATAAACAGTGTTGACACGCGTCAGAAATATAATGAAAAAGACATATTGGCCTTTGATATTCCTCAGGCTGCCTTTACGGAAATTAAACCGGAACCAGAAAGCGAAATATTTAACTGAAGCAGCGTTGTGCTATACTCAAGAACGTACTTCTCAAAGTAGATGTACGAGGAGAAAAGCGTAGGTCGAGCTATCGCATAAATCTCCGGCTGTCCGGCTTCCTGTTGATTCCTCGCTGTTTTCTGATTCGTCTCTGGCTAAGTGTTATTCTTCACATTCTTTTCCGGAAATTGAATCTGGCGCCTGCGCACCTTACGCTAATTTCCGTTCGGGAGAAAACTCCGAACGCGTAATTGACTGCTGCTATCAAATCTTTGCCATTTGTCAGTATAAATCTACAGATAGTAGGATGTTTATTGCTTAGTGAACTTTAAAAGTAATGGTGGATGGAACTCGTCCGATAATTTATCAGTCATAAACTTTACGATATCCATGTTTACTGATACTCCAATACGGCTATAATGAACTATTTTTTTATTTTCTATCATAATCCCCCAGTTTCTTCTTTTACTTGATCACATTTTGTTCAAAGATTGTATACATTGCGAGTAAGCTTGTCTTATAAATGTAATTAAACTGAAACATATATTTTTTAGATTATTTTATTATTACAATTGTAACGGGAAAAGCGCTCCGGTAACGTAAAGTAGTGCCGATCGCTACCGCTACGTGGCTACGTGAACCCGCAAGCGAACTAGGCCCGCCTGCCTTGCCGAGAGTTTTCGGATTCGAACTGGACGAAAATTCCGAAGTACTCCAGACGATTCCCACTCCCCGCTGTTTTCCGACCGTACCTGATGCATGTCTATTTGGAGGGACGAGGAAACGTTACACAATTATAAGTTATGAACAAGGAACAGTGCAAAAACTTTTAAGCAAATTCAGTTTTCTCAGAATCCCCGGGAACTTAAAACGCTTTCAATGCAAAGTTCCAAAACGAGGAGGAAGAACGTGCCGGAGGCAGGCGTAAAAACTCCGCGAAAAGCAGCACAAGGCGTGAAATTTTCCGTAACTTCGTCGCGCGCAACTGCCTGCGACGCAATAATTCAAAATAAACGCGCGTCAGGAGAGACGGAGAGCGAAAGTCTCGTCCCGTAACGATTTTAGCGCTCGTCGTAAATTCATGCGAATTCAGCCCCGAATATAAGCGGCTTCCGACAGAGGCCGCGGCGCAAGGTATCACGCACGCGCACGCACGCCCGCATACGCCTTCGTCCTCGTTAATATTCAAATCTAACCCGGTCCGACGCTAAAAGCGAGCCTCGCGCGGAGCCCACCTCGAACTTGGCGTGCGGCTCTTAGGTCCATAAACTCGGGAGAGAGAGAGAGAGAGAGAGTTCATGCGCCGCTGCCTGCACACACGACGTAAGCGCGAGACAGGCTGGAACTTATATGCAAAACGCAGGCGGGCCTCGCGTTTATTTCTCTCCGAGTGCTACTTTATCTTTTACGAAAGGCAAGTATACGGAGTCTTTTGAGGGAGAGCCCCGTAACACTCTTACCCAAATTACATTTAGTATTTATACGGAGTGCGAGTGAATAAAAGCGGAGCCGGAGTTGCAGCCGCTGCCTGCACCTTAAAACCTTAATCGAATCAGCGAATTAGACGAGAGCTCTCATCATCGTTTTTTCTTTTTCTCCGCCTGGTTGCTTCTCCCGTTCGTTGCTTTGCTTTTTCCGCATTTCATTTAGCCAAGTATCATCGAGGAGACGATGAATATATTGTTAATCCACTGCAGCGTCGCGCTCTAAATATTTCGAGGATTTTCAATGCTCTTCTCTTACATTTTATTCCTTTATTCGCGGCACAGTAAAAATTCTTTTTAAACAGTATACTTTTTCACCTAATGGACGACGTTATCAAGTTACTAAGGAGCTACTTTTTAAAATTTTTAATTCCTCTATCGTCACCTACGCATCTTTACAAATGCAGAGTCCATCAACTCGTCATAAAATACAATCATCCCGATCGATCAGTCAGTAGCAGCGCAAATCCGCCAGAACTCATCTATTTTCAATTAGGCACTTTTCCGCAAAGAATGCCCGCGTCCCTCTTCAAACGCCGGGCACGATCTTTGCCCCCGGAAGCCGGGAATGCGCAATGATCGATCAATTCGCTCAAAGAAAAGTCCCTTTCCGATCCCGGAACTTTCAGCCTCGGGCGTTTTCTCCCCCCCGACTCTTCTCTCCCCGGCATGAAACTGCAGAAAATAAACGCGTGTGCTTTAAAGCGCTTTCATTCACCGCCTCCGCCTTCGATTAAGCCGAGTTTCTTCCCTTTTTTTTTGCCGAGCAGGCCACGAACGAATTCTGATAGGAAGGCACTTGGCTCGCCACCTGCTCTCGAGCTCGGATTATATCCGCCCGAGTGCCGGCTTGGAAGTAGACCCTTTTCTTGCCGCCACTGCCACTTAAAGCCTTCCCGCAAGAACTTGGAAAGATAGCCGATGGTCTTTTGGAGAGATTATCCGGAGATGAATTTACATGTTAGAGGCGTAGATGTTTGAGTTTTAGTTTTGCAGAATTGCGCTGCACTCGCTGGCGTTCTTGTTCAATTTAGGAAGTTAATTTATTTAGATTTATACAATTTAGATTTATTTTCGGTTGGGATGCTTGAGTTTTAAATATGCATTCGCATTAGAATCAAGGTTAAGGCAATATTTTGCATATAAATAAGTGTTTTAAAGAAAACAACTTTCCAATATACAGTTGCAACTTTTTCTAAGGATAAGAACTTTATTTTTCGATAGAAAAGAGGAAGTTAAAGTACGAAAGAGAAAGTCGAAGAATGTAGAATAGTTTCGAAGAGAATAAGACAATTTCCTAATTTTCTGCATTCGTTCAAAAAAAAAAAAAAAAAAAAATAAGACGTAATATAGTTGCAATAATACAATAAAATTGTCGAAGACTAAAAAAATGTATAAAATAACATTTTTTATGTAGTTGTTAAAGCAAACTGCTATGCGAAGAACTACTTTTTCTTAAGAGACTACTTCTCAAAATCTGCAAGATGTTTTCCTTCATTATGTATGCAGGGAAAGTTTACACTATTATAGAATTAGCTATGGTCGCAGGTGGTATCGATTTCATCGAATCGTGCGTCATTGTGCATACAAATTCAGTGGTCAAAGTAAATCCAAATTTCCACAAAGCTTCGGATTCCATTAATATTCATGTGTGTATTCAAATTAATCATTTCTTCGTTTTACTATTAGAACTTATTTTCAAAAAGATAAAATCGAAATTAATGACGATTTCCAAACTAATGTGATAAGATATTAATCTACGATTGTTCTTTTATCTATTATCAATGTTTTAAAATAAAACGCTACATTAGAGGAAACGTAGATTAATAGTGAATTACACAGTGTTTTTTTTTAATATAATAGATGAAAAAGTGAATGTTTATAAGATAACAATTAATAATTTTATTTTTGATGGTTACGAATTTAAAATATATTCAAGGAATACAAATTATTGTTTGTTTGGAACAATACTCATAGATCTTAGCTCGACATGATTATTAAGCAACTCACGATCAAAGGTCGTTTGATTAAAGTTCCTGCAGTCTTTAATAGCAGCAGTTAGTTTAAGGTAAGAATTACTGACACGAGGGTATGTTCAGCAGTGAAAGGGGTTTCCGTCTAATTATATGACGTGAGTAAGTTGCTGTAGAGGAACAAGAATTCTAACAAGAGTTTGTACATATGCAAATATAGTGTACTAAATTTGATTTAAAAAAGCGAGGAGTATTTCTGTAATAAATTGTTCATTATAAGGTGACAAATTTTTAAAGCAAATTTTCAGTTGTTTTATAACTCGTTATAAAAATTTGAGCTGTTGACGGTATGACTGTAAAAACATGAAATTGAGAGAATTCCATGCTTCGACTGAACACACGCCTTAACAATGAATTTTTTTATTCCATTTTTTACATTTGATAGTGTCTTTTAAAAATTAATATTTGTAAATAAAAATCATACAAAAACTTTTTTTGTCACATTCTCAAATAAAATATGATGCAGAAACTCTAGCATTCGTCAGAACAAACGACAATAAGCGATTTTTAAACGGAGCATCTATAGATTTCCCTGCAAGCCGTTCGCGCGACATCGAGAGACCCGCTCCTTTTTTCTTTCAATCAAAAAAAGCTTGACTGGCAGAGCCTCGAGCGAGCTGGTAATTAAAACCGGCCCCCTTCGGCTGGACACGTCTTTTCCCGCGCAATTTCCCCACGCTTTCGTGCCTGCTTTTTTATGGGCCACTTATTACAGGCGAGGATCTATCCTCCTCAGCTTTTTCGCTGGCACACTAGCCAGAGGGATTGAGATTTCGAGCGAAGGGCAGATCGTTAAAAGAACAAGGGATCAAGGCGAGCGGCCTGCCCGCGGCGCGGCAAAGTTACGGCCCTTTAAATTTTTAGCGGGGAGCATAAAATTCAATTCCGATTTAAGGCCACTTGGCCGTGATCGAATTCGTACGTACTTAAAAACGTCTGTGTTTATAGAGACGGAGGTTGGTGGTTTCATGCGTGCTTGCACGAGAGTTCGATGGAAAATTTATTTGACTAACGATGTGTGTTTTTTTAGCTCTGTCTTCGATTCAAAGGGAATTCAAAAGTTCTTGAACTTCAAGCCAAGTTTATTTTTTCAATGTTTATTTAAAAGTCTACTAGTAAAACTCGTAGAAAATTCCCTTTAAAACTCAACCATTAAATGGAAATTGTACGTCAGCTAATAAGTGCACATTTGCAATTCACTTGTTTCTCAATGAAACATATTTTACGTAACTGACACTGTTCCTTCGTTAAGCCGAATTAACGAATGCACGCTGAAAGCGCAGCCTGTCAATTAGCGGCGCTAAACGAAATATTCCAAATCCGCAGGCGTTACGCATCTGGACAGATTCGCCCGCGGGGATTCTGACGAAATCGAGTTGGGCGCTTCGGAAAAGCGGGACGCGTCCTGCCCTTCGGGCTCTTGTCCACCTCGTCGACGGAAAGGAAATTCTAAACGACACGCAGCAGCTCTCTCTCTCTCTGTCTCTCTCTTGTGTGACGAGAGACAGGTAAATATGCCCCAGCTTGCGTGCATGCAGTTTCGTTCTGCTCCCGTTGTAAATCCACCTTTGAAGACCAATGCCTTTCGATCTTCTTCGTAGGCGTAAGGTGCACCAATTCGTGGGAAATTGAATAGGCCATAGATTCTCGTCTGTCTGGATGACCGTTTTCAGTGTTCCGAACAATTGGAGTTCTATGGCTTTTCTAATTTATTGCAAAGCTCGGGACTCGGATGAAATCTTCGATGGAATTAGTGCTGAAGTTTTCCCGTTACGCTTTTTGTTTTTGCCGAGTTTAATTGTTGCAATTTTCGGCGGGAATTGTTTAATGAAACTTGAAAGATATTTTTTAAAATTATTTACGCTTTAAAATTGGAAATTTTCGAAATTTGGGAAAAAGCGAATTTCGAGCATTTTCGTGATTACGTGTAAACGACAACCGGTAGCTTTCGCTTTTAATTTATTGGAAAATTGGAATCGAGGGTGAAATTTTAATCGAAATTCCTGAAGTGGCTGCAGAAGTCACTTTTTGTTGAATTTTCAGAATTTTTGGTAAAACTAATTGATTTGTCAAATGTAATTAAGAAGGTATTTTTCTTCGGATAATCATGAAATAACTTTAGAAAATCAGTACATTTAGTGAGATGAAAGAAATACTTTCTTCGATCAAAGTTCAGTAATTATTAGTGCCCTCAAGTTAAAATTTAATTAAAACTTATAAAAGAAGATTTTTCTCTTGAACTTTACAAATTATCAACTTTATAAATTATTTTCTCATTTATAAAATTTACAAAATACATAACTAATACAATTATAACAATTTTATAATAAGCGAAGTATATTGCAACCGCTCCGCTCAACAGTTTCAATGAAAGCGCTTAAAGAGGTCAATAAAACAAATCCTTTACCACCGAAACAGCGGAAGCGACGATAAACCTTTGCCTAGAGCTCTCCAATATTAAACTCTTGAAAAGCCTACTCCGGAGCCTTTGGCACGGGACCAAAAATCCTAAAAGTTCCGCAAAGGCACACGTGAGCGATGAAAGTGAACCGCGGCCGAGCATTTCCACAACCTCCACTCGACACTTGGGACTTTAACGAGTAATGGGGGAAGAAGCTCGGAGATTACTTTTATTTATTCAGGGTACAATTTCATTTTAGATGGGCAGCGGAAATATTATTTCCTTGCGGATCGCGAGTTGAAAAATGTTTGAACGCGTAAAAAATTGAAGCTGAAAATATGGCTTTCTAAAATATTTTTATCATTTTATTTTACTAATAACAATACCTTAACCTTTTCGATTAAATTTCAAAGTTTACACACTAAACCGTCTCCGCTTGACCGATCCCACATTACTGACACCGCAATTTCGCGCCTGTCTCAAAATCCTGCGTGCGCTTAGTCGAGCCCTCGCGCACAATTGCTCTCTATCAATTTCGATTGATCCCGCAGGGCGAGAGAGAGAGAGAGAGAGACAAGGAGAGGGACATCAGGGCGGCGGAATGGGTCTATATTACACCAGCGGAACAAAACCAGCGGAATTATAAAAAAAAAAGCATTGGATAATTTTTAACTAATTCTTAGCTAATTAATTACCAAAAACAATAATTTCTAACCAGTGTCGAAGCCCGTTGACATCTATGTCCGCTAGCGAAACATTTACGCCAGCGGAGGACGGTCATAATAGCTCCCGTTCTATTTATCGGAATGATACCTAAGTAGGCGCAAAATTTTTGACTGGGCGAGCCAAACATTTTGCGCCCCATTAGGTGTTTTTTGGATAAATAGGAATTTTTGATAAATTTGGATAGAACGGGAGTTATGCCATGTTCGCTAGTGTAATTGTTTCGCTAGCGGACGCAGGTGTCAACGAGCTCTCGTCACTGGTCAGAAATTATTGTTTTTCGTAATTAATTAGTTAAAAATTAGTTAAAAATTATCCAATTTTTTGTTCATTCCGCTGAGTATACTCCGTTGGTGAAATAAACCTCGCTGGAATATGCATATAACTCAAGAGGAGCCCGCAGGAACTCTGCGACTTCGCCGGCGATGCAGACTGGAGCAACGTTAAAGGAGCCCAATAATTAATTAGAATTCTTTTGATGTCGATGTCAATTGCGATTAAATTCGACATGGTTGACTTTAGACTGAAAGGAAAGCCTCACAATTTCTTGCCTCTCGTCCAACGGAGGCGGAAAAAAGTTTTGATCGATGTACGTACGCGAGAAACCGATTACGATTATTACTTTTCAACGTGGAAGTAATTTTATGCGCATTCTTTCGGGCTCTCGTCGAGTATTAATTAGACGAAGTGGAAAAAGACAACTTTGATAAAATTTGTTTCAATTCACATCTGTAAATTTTCTTACTGCTTGAAACGTTTTTCAATTGCTATTTTTCGCAGGAACCCTGATATTACATTTACATTAGAAAACATCGTAAGACACATTTGTCAATGTAAATAAGAAAATATGTCTTTTTTTTGACTGAAACTTTTTGATTCCTGTTGTACGATGACAGAGTTTTTTTATTCATCTATAATAGAGCTCGTATAAATCAGCCAAAAGTTTTTAATAAATATCTCAATTTCTGCAACCCGAATATCAAAGTATAGTAGGCACGGGAATCTACTTGCCTTCGGAACGCTCCCGCGCTCTTTGATAATCGCAATAAATTTTGAAAGGTCAAAAAATTAAAAATTTTAAGATAGAAACGAATAAAACGTTTCATATCGATCTTTACTTAGATACGCAGGTCCCATCTTCAAACATAGAAATATTAAAAGCCTTTAAACTAGAATAATGTAAAGCAATTACGCGAATTACTGTAATGTAAATGACAAATACGAATCCGTTTCATTTTATGCACGAAAATTAAGCTTTATCTTAAAATGTATAATCGATCGCTAAAACTTGTGCGATGCTTTTTAAAATTTACCTCCTACCATTATTTCCGATAAAATAAAATGTTAAGCTTTAAAATACCTAATTTTACGAGTGAACGCAGATAATTTATTTACGCCAGACAATAAATACTTTAAGTACGTATAAAATGACGCTGTAAATGTCCTGCTATAAATTTATAATAATTGTTAAACGCCAAGCATAAGCTGAACAAAATCTGCGTAACGTATTTGGAAAGAATAAATTTCAGTAGGAATAATTTAGCTCTAGGAGACCTATGCGGTGTTTCCGCTTCGCAAATTTTCATACACAAAAGCGTACACAGTGACGCAACGACCAAAAATACAGCATTTCGAAATTCTCTCGCCTCGGGGCTACTTCTTTGTTTTCGCTTGCATTTCCCATCTCAAGAATCTCCAAGCGCTTGAACCCTACCAATTCAAATACTCTTTGCCAAATATCGACAGTCAGGTATCGGAAGACACATCGTGTTAAGAAAATTTGCTAATGAATGCAGCGTCGCACGCGAAAATTGGAGTCGTAAGTCGTTCGTTTTCTTTCGACGATCCTTATTTGTAGGTTGAAAAATTCTGAAATACAATATCGCCATGGAAATCGTACGTTTCAACGATTTCGCCCTTATCGCGTCGTTGCGAAACCTCACCTCGCGATAACACACGACTCGAGTCGTAATTCCGCGCAAACTAGCGTGACCTTGGATAATACTGGAGAACTCGCGTGATTCAAATTTAATTCAGACAAATTTGATTACCCGCGATATGAATTGTTAATAAATCAGTATCATATTTCATTGAAGAGAAAGTATTTAATCGGTAAATAATTTAATTGGAAAATACATTTATTTAAAAACGGTGATAATTCGCGATAATGTAATGAAAAATATAGTTATTTTCCTGCTTTATAAAAACAGCACATTTAAAAACGGAAAAGCAATATATTATCATAAAAAAGTTAGTAGTCATAGTTAACATTTTTGAAAAAGTATTGATGGAAGCTGGTATTTCAGAAAAATAAATTGGACAAATAAAATATTGTTAATAAAAACGAAAAATGAGGAGCTTGGGTGTAAAATACTGCAAAGTTCAATCCCGAAAGCAATCCTGGAATTCTGTATGATATAAAATAAAGTAAGGGTGACACGTTCAAATTTAAAATTTTTATTAAAACGTAGTGTACCTATAGAATTTGTTGATATGCGCGCTCGCATTCAATGTAAATATGTTCTCTAAAGACTTTAATTCTAATTTCAATATTAGAATTATATTTTCACAAGTTTGTTTTTTATGATAAAGTAAAGAAAAGGTCGACACGTATTTTCTTTCTTTTGTCTCCGAAATAACTTATAATAATTTATTTCTAAAGCTAAGTATATAACATCTCGTTATTTTACCTTCGTACACTCTTTGATTGAAGAAGAATGCATTTTCAAAAGTTAATTTTAACTCGCGTTTATTAAAAATATATTTTGTCACATTGGTTTTTCAGAATAAAAATGAAATGATAAAATATTTTTACGTTTTCAGAAATTTGAAAAATGTTCGCACGAAAACCTTCTCGCTGTCTTCAAAATATACGATTGTCATGTTCATTAGAGAAACGAAATATATATAGAACTTCATGCTATCATATTAAAAACTAGAAAGAAATAGACAGTCGCGCAGAAATCGTTTTTTTTTTAATTAAGAAAAAATGGAGATCCGCCGCGAAATCCCCCTTAATGCAATTTCGAAATACCATCGATCAAAAGCAAGGTCGTTCCGCGCTCTCTTATAAAACGAAAAGCGGCGCAAAAAGCGTAAAAAAAATAGCGTAACGCAGCGTAAACGCGCGCGTCTCGGCGCGCCGTTCGCTCTTCGAAATAATGGGGGGAATGATAATTTTATTGCGCGACCGAGGGCGGAGTAAGGAGAGAGGAGAAAGGAGGAAAAAGGACGTGCGAGGGTTGCACGAGGCGCGGAACAAGGACGAGGTGAAGTCCGCGCTCCTATTTCCCTCCTCGGCGAGGGTACTTCGAAAGCATAATGGAAGTGCACGGACGAAGTGAAACGTCTCAAGGCGAATAATAGATATTAAATTCTGCCCTCGGAGCTTTGCGCCTTACCGACTTACGCTAGATAATGTAACAAAGGACATTTTCTTCCCGGGTGCTAAATCTGTATAACGAGAAAAGTGCGGCTCGCGTTTTTTTCTTTTATTCGGCGCTCTCTTTAAGCTATTTCATTATTTTCATCTTCAGAGTTTGCCTTTGTTATTACTGGCTCTGCGTTCGACTTTTTTTTTTTTTTTTTTTTTGAGCAAAATGTGCTTTCAATTTAGTGCCGTGCGGTGCTTATGAATGGCTTTCCGGGGCTCTTACGTAATAATGTTTGAGCCCATTCAATAAGTGAATAGCAATTATATAAGCGAGAAAACTTACGGGAAAGCTCTTAGAGAACACAAAAGAATTACAATTTTCGTTAAATCAAAAAAGTACAAGATTTTAATTTGATTTTTATAGAAATAAAAATTTTAGTTTCACAAAAAGCTTTTACAAGACTTTTATAAGAATGGAATAAATGTATTCCCCAATATATTCTACCAGCTTTTCTAAAATTAGTAAATGAATTATGCATATAATATCCAAATACAATTTTAAATAAAATTCCCATCTTTCCTTCAAAGCTTGAAAATTTCCAAATTTCAATCCAATCCGAAAAGCGGAATTCGTTCCCTCGAAAACATGAAAATCCGGTAGATGGCAAACTAATCAGTCACCAATTGTAATTTCGATAACAATGGAAACAAGTTGCTCGCTTGGTGCAGGCGGAGTCGGGGAGGGGGGGGGGGACGCGAACAACTAGGCACGAACGAGGACGCTCCGTCACGTACCTCTCTCGCTTGATCTCCGCGTCGGCACCGGAAAATCGAGTCCTGATACCGGGGAGGAGCCGCGTCGAGCTTGCAGACTGTATACGCACGCGCGTCTCTCTGCATTCGCGAACGGGACTCGATATATTGCGCCCGGAGCTTTGCCCGAGTTTAATAACGCGTCCCTCGTCGGGCCGCCCGCCTCTTTTCGACGAGCGAGATTTATACCGTTTTCCGGGGGAATGATTATTACGCTCGTAAATCGGTTATTGACTCGCGCTCAGTAGAATTTAATCGGCGAATTAACTTTTCGGCGAATTAATTCGACGCAAAACCGCGAGGAGTACAAAAATTATTTTATCAACCTTGGCCATTCAAATTGGACTCGCGGATGAACATCGTCGGAGGAAAAAGAGGTTGCGTTGCTTGTTTACGCGAGAGCACAATATTTCCATCGCTCGACTTTTATTGACAGTTATGCAATACCGCTCTCGTTCGAAAGGTAAACAATGAAATATTTGCGAATTAAGCCGCGCCTCATTAACTTTAATGGCCTTTGGCAATCAAGGGGATTAAGTCTGTTTTTCCATCCGACCAAGCCGAAGGCCGGCAAATTTAAAAATCATTAGCATAAAGCCGCTTGGCAGCTTAAGGCGCCTCGGCGAATGCGATAACGCGCTGTTTTCGGCACACGTCGCGAGGCGCGAGCGGGAGGCTTTGAACTCTGCCAGATGCCAGAAAGGTCAAGGACGGGAAGGAGCGCGTGCGAAGAGAGAGAGAGAGAGAGAGAGAGAGAGACGGATCGCGCTCAAGGTTTCCGATCGATGTGAATCATCGCAAGTCGAACCCGCGAACCCTCTCCGCTATCGCGCGAAAAACCGTGTGACCGCGCGCGCGCTTGCGGCCTTGCCTGAGAGGCGGGAGGTCGCACGCGCGTGCTATCGATCATACGACGCGCGCACGCACACACACACACCAAGGCTCTCTCGACTAATAATTATCATTCGAATTCGCGCTTCATTGTTCGCCGCCGGCGCCCGGTGTACACCTGCGAGTGCCGAGCGAGCCGAGCTGCAGTATATTCGTTTTATATCGACTGTCGCGGTGAGGTTTCGGCCGAGGTTCGATTTGCGGGGAAAGTTGAGAGAGGTTGGAAAGGGAGGAACTTAGGGGCGTTTTTGCGCTTTTCTATTGAGATTATTGTTGAATTGCATTAATGAGATGATTGGGTATGCATTGCGCAATAATTATGTAAGCTTTAATTAATCCTTTGGTAGGTTGAATTTGTAAAAGTAGATTTTATATGAATAATGTTGTTTGACATTGCAAAAGATGATAAAGTTATGAGTTGTGTTAGTAATTATACGTATGTCAAAATAAGAATCCAAAAATGAATATTACTGTCATTAGTAAGATAATAACTGGTGCTGTACACAGAAAACCGATTAAGGTATAAGAATGTTCCGATTAAAAGAGTTTATAAGAGCTGCACTTTTTTTTGCTAAAACGTAAAATAAATGTTGAATAACTCGTAAACCATTTTATAGGCAGCTTAAAACCAGCCATCGTAATCGTTCGATAATAAACAATTTTACTAACTTAAATATAAAATTTAGATATTTATTCAATCTTTTTTGAAATACATATGCTCAAATTAAAGAACAAAAAATCAATTGTAGAAATACAATTGTATTTCTACCTGTGCTTAAAATAATTAAAAACTTTGATTTTAATTAGTAACACTATCCCTAAAAAGGGTTTCGTTGTATCAATTATAAGTGAACTACCTTTTCATTAGAGAGGGCAAGCAAGTGTACCCTACATAAAAATTTTTCTAATTAAATGATATGTTATCTATTGTTAATTTTACAATGGATATTTTCAAATTTCAAATAAAAAAATATATGTTTCATTTACAAACTTTATATCTAGTGACATGAGAATCGTGTTCTATTCAATTTAATAATAGTACGTAATTATTTTTTCAAAAAATGAAACTCCCCTAAATGAAGAACAAAAATATTAGAATAATATTGTTTCTTCGTGTCTAAATACAATTAAATCACTGGGCTTATATGTTTTTCATGAACATATTTTTATTAAATTAAGAGAAAAGAAATTCAGAAATTTTACTTTTTTATAACTATACTTTTATTTTTTACCGTCATAAAATGTAGAACTTCACTTTTTCTTTTATACTTCTATATTTTTTTAAATTAAAAAAAGAAAGCAATCAAAATTTAGTAGTACGTGCAATTTTTTATCTGTTTTTAATAAGCCGCACATTAAAAGCCAAATTTAAATTTGCAAAAACATATTTCAATTTTTTATATACCAGTTAAAATGAATACAATTCTAAGAAGAAAGTAGAGAAAAATTGTACTTTAAATAACAGAAATTTGTAGCATTTTTTGTTAATGAAAAATATACAAAATGCACTAATTCATGAAATAAAAGCATATTCAATAAATGAATAAATAATTATGAGTACAACAATATATAAATTATAATCCTGAAATTCACATTATTCGTACGTATTCAGAAAATAATACTTGTTCAAGAACTTTTACAAAGAGTGCAGAGTAACAACTTCATTATTATTATTTTGGAAAACAAGCAGTCCCCCAAAAATTAAAAGCTTAAAAAATTAACCAAAAACTTCAAACTTGTAACTTTTGAGAACTAACTTCGAGCTTTTAAATTTTAAACACTTGAATAATAAATTCCACCGGTCGTTCAGTCCCTTTGGCCGCCTTCCAAAATCCAGTTTTTCTTCTTCCCCTTTACATTGACGTATAGCGTCAAAAAAACAAAAAATTTCGATCGTTCGCGAGCCCGAAAACAAAAATGTCCATCGCGAAAACGTCCTAAATTCCTCACCGAAATTTCCATCGGAATCACGCGCGCGAAAATTTCCCGTCGCCTTATCTCGACGCGCCGACGAGGACGTCAACGACGAAGGTGCAAAGGCGCATCGCGCGCCATACTAATGCCGCGAGAGAGAGAGAGAGAGAGAGAGAGAGGCCAAGGTTCAGGGAGCCCCAATTACGCCGAGTGCGCAGGGAATATTGAGCAGGGATTCTTGCCGCGAGGCTTAAAACTTGGAAAATCCCCGACGTGCCCTTTTCGCAGTCGCGAAAATCCCATCGCATCTTTAACGACTGCGCCCCGACGTTTCAGCAGGGGTTTTCTCGAGAGCGCTAATTCGATTTCGCTCCCCGGGCGGATGAAGTCGTACCGAGGTAGTTTATACGAGTTCAGGCATATTTGTCGTATTAAAACAGTCCGCAGGGAAGCTATTTCCATGCGCTTTATTATTTCCGACCGATTTGTGAGGTTTCTTTATTGAAGTGGATGAAATGCGAGGGTAAAGTTTTGAATTTCCAGAAAAAGCCTAGGCTGAATTTCGCAGAAAATTGCTTTTCAATTAATACAGCAAACGGGCTGCGCAGTTGTATTCCAAACAAAGCGTTCAAACTTTACCGAGGAAAACTTGTTAGATTTCTACCTAATTGAATGAGCGAGTTTATTATTGCACTTGTTATGGACATTTGATAATATTACCTTTACAAATTTCGGGATTTGTAGTTTTTCGATTACCCATTGCAGAAAGATCAACAACTAAAATTCGATTAATCTTTAAACATTATAAATTTACAAAAAATTCAACTATTATTAAGCTAAATGCTTAAATTTTTGTTGAAATTTTAAAAGCATCCTCATGAAACTTCACTGTAACTGCAGAACATATCAATCATTTTACAATTGTCATAAACAACTGAAATGAATTAGCGCTATTTTCCCAACAAACAACTTGTTCCCTTGAAACAGACGTGCGACTACGCGCGCGGACCCGTTAAAGCATCCACTACAGCAATCTAGAAAGGTTAAGAGTTCGACGACGGGGTCTTATCGGCAGCATAATATACCTCTCGTTGGCTCTCCTTGTCGTCAAGAGCGTTAATTCGATTTCTGTCGGGGAAGAGGCCGCCGTTACGAGGGCTGAGAAGGGCTTTCTTCCGATAAGATTCCGCGCGACGATCTCCGAACGTTTCTCTTTTTCCTCTTTCTCCCAGCTAGCTTTCGGCGTAATTGCATCGGAGCCGAGGATTCGTGATGAAACTACGGCTCCGTCGTCGCGGGATTCTTTTGTAAATAAGGGGGAAGAAGTAATTGAAAAAGAAGCTCGATTTCGGCCGATTTATTACTCCGTGAATATAAATGGGAAAACAATAACTGTTGATGCCGGATGGAGTTATGTCCGGAACGATTCCGAGATTGAGGTTGATTTAATTAGACTTTCGATTCGCCGATAGATTTGTCGCCGAAGTAAAACAAACGGAGTAACTGGATTGAATTATTCAAAATATAGACTATTTGGGAAGAGAAAAGAATTGCTGAAAATATTTTACATTTTCGAAAAAAATTCTTATTAAAATGTGCTCTTTCATTAAGTTATTTCTTTTAAATCTATTTTGTGGCCTCTGCGTTGAATAGTAGAAATAAAAATATTTTTATGAGTTTTTATATTTACTTTACTGAATTTTACGTATTTAAAAAAAATGAAGTTAAAACATTAAATTAAAGTGCAATATTTTATTTATATTCATGTTTGTCAATATTTTAAAAGCATTTTAAGAAATAAAACTAGTTTACATCTCCAGACATTATTTCTGCTATAAAATTGGAGGATGTAAAACTACCGCATGAATTAACATTATTTCATTCGGTGAATGCAAAACCCAGCTAAGTTTTTACGACTCTTGAGACGCGCCAGTTTTCGCGATAAAATTTTAAAATTGTGTTTTCAAATTTACATCTATAATATGAATTCTGACAACAGATTCAAGATGAATCCCAATATTTTTCTATACTCGTTCCTTTTTTTTTCTCTCCATCTTTTTATAAGGCGTGAATCGCAAATTACTCTTTAGTTCTCTAATTGCAAATTTTCTCGGGCGGCATAAAAAAAGTCGGGGGCGACACCGACGAAACGGCGATTGGCCTCCTTCGCTGCGCTTATACATACAAGGCTGTTTGGTTTGAAATAAACCAACGGCTCTTGTGGACCCGTAGCACACGAATTACACGGAACAACGAAAATCGAGAAAAAAGAGCGGGGCAATCGCCTTGGCCGCTCTTTTTCCATGCGCTCGAGCGGCGCTACTTCTCTCTGTCCTCTGGGCGATCGCTTCGTTTGTGTATTTTTTATTGCATGTAGGCACTACGTGGTCCGGTAGCAGGGAAGGTAACTGAATTTCGCGATCGAAGTGCGGGTTTGTTTAGAACAGAGATTTTTTTTTTTCTTCTTCGGTCATAGTCTACAGAATTTTTTCTCTTTAAAACGAATTATTTTCTTTTTTTTTTCTTTCAAAAATTTTATTCTAGATTTATTCAAATGTGTACCTGTTTTAATAATAGTACTTAGATATTTACCGCATTTAGAAACTATTTGTCTAAATTAATAAATCGAAAAGAAACTGATTACCTGTAATTACCAAATAACTCTAAATCAAAATAATTAGACTTTTTCATTTTTTTTTTATCCCAGCGCAATAAACAATCGATACGTCGCTTTACATGCGGGTTCGGGATGCGCGAGGCCATGAATTATTGGAAACTGCAGTCGTTCGTAGAATAAACATGCACCGGGATTCATAAAATAAACCGTACCGAACAGCTTGAATATTTAAATCAATGTTGTTTATGCGATCGTTCCCCGTTCGTCTTTATTTGAATCTAAAATCGAAGACGCAGCTCGAGACGTCCGCAGAATCGACTAAGGACATTACGGTACACCGCGAGAAATTTTACGAGGTGCATGGGAATTGTGTTTGCCGACGGGCGTTGCTGTATGACCTTGCCGACATTCGTTTCCGGACCGCTGAGTAAATTATGAGAGCGCGCGCGCGCATTGCTTTTCGTTGGCGTTGCGCCTGGCCGACCGAATCTAGTCTCTTACTACTTGCTTGCTGTGTATCAAACGATATTCGCTAACTGTCATTTTTCTGCTTTGCAGGTAAGTTCGTGCTCCAGTGCCAGATTTTAAGTTCGATTACGGCGGTCGGTAAGTCAGATATTTAACGTACCGTTGAAAGCTTGGGGTGACGAGTGGTAAGGCAGAGTTCTATCGAGTATAGTGCCGATGGGCGATAAAGCTCTCATTTGCTGTCGGTAAAATAACATTTCGAGCTTTAATGAAGGCTGTTTTCAGATAATGCAAATAATTATAATTTGATTCATTTTAATTTTTTTTAAATTAAGTTAAAATAACTAAATAATGTTAAACAATTATTTCTAAAGTTTCACCTTATCAATATTAACTTCTTCTAAACAATCACGTTTTCTAAACTTAAAACAAAATTGATTATTAAAAGCCTACGAATAATAGTCAAAATTATTGCGCAGAATTTCGTAAGTTTAAACATCTAGACAAAAAATACAAAGTATCCCACGATAAGATACCGACGAAAGCTCGCTCTCGCTCCTGGCTATCGAGCTACCATCCCAGGGAAGAAGAAGAAAGCTAAAGAAGAGCGAGAAAGATTGAAAGGCATGCGCGGCTGCGAACATCGATACTCTCTCTCTCTCTCTCTCTCTCTCTTTGCGCTTAGCGATTACGCTTCAATTCCGAAAATTCGCCCTCGCCCGCGAGACTCGAGCGAGGGCGCGAGCGCGTATTGATTCGTTCCTCGCGGCGAATGTTGAACCGCAGAGCAAAGCGAGCTTTCGCCGCGCGCGACGCCGAGCTCCGACTCATCCATATTCATCAGCAGAGCGCGCTGATTGCTTTTTGTGCGCCCATCGATAGGTTACCCCCTCCTCCTCCCCGTCCGCCCATCCGCCTTTCTTTTCTCTTTTCCCTTGGGAGAGTCTTTTGCTCTTTTACGGAGCGAAGATTGAGGAGGAAAAGCGAAATAGGAAATGTGAGACTGGAGGATCGGATGGTTTTTCAATTGTCTACGAGCTCCCCTGACATAATTGCTTTGCGAAGGCAAAGTGGAACGAATTGTCATGCGATAACTGTGGATGCGTCTGTTTTATCGACAGAATCTTTCTTTTTGCGAATAAGTTGCACTATTCTTTTTGAGAAGTAAGAGAGAATAACGGAGGTGCAATTTACTTACACCTACGAATTGAATTGAGAAAGCAAATGTTTCAAAGATTTACCGACATTTTTGTGTTTGGATCAGGTTGCCGATCGAGCAGTCAGTAATTTAAATATCTTATTGAGATTTACCGTTTTTATTTATTTTCAATAAAATTGGAAAAATTGAAATTGAAAAAAGAATTTATAAATAATTAAATGAATATTTTACAAGAATTCAAGAAATTCTTTTTTTTTATTAAAAATTTTATTTTAAAATTAAAACTTGGAAAACTTTTTAATATAAATATCTCAAATAATATTTACATTAAAAATCAAAGTTTGTTTTATTTCCCACTGAATAAAAATGTATCGTTTCATACAAAAAAATGTTTAACGAACAAAGTCATTCTCCCAAAAGCTTCTAACATTTTTTTTTTTTTTTTAATAAACTTCAAATCGAAACCCGCGATCCCTAAGGTAAATCCTTGGACTCGTTAGTAAGTGAAAAGATCGAAAAAGTAATATCGACTCGGGGAGTAATCCAGAACGAGTGGTAGCTGCTCTTTAAGGTCAGACGCGCTCCGAGTCTCTACGGCCTGACCATTCGCGATGCTGCGCTACTCAATCATTGCACAGAATCTCCCACGGCCATTCGGAGGAGTTCCGGCGCGCGGTAAGTCGAATAAATTTGACGGGAAAGCCGATGCGAGCGTATACGGGGAAAAAGGCCTTTGAATTCTGTCGGCGCTCCGGCTGTAATTGTGTATTTTACTGCGAATATTATATCGCTCGGGATGCCATTAAAGTCGGCCGCGATTCATCTAAATTAGTGATGCTTCAATAAATGTTTCTGCGATTTCTCATTTTTTTTTTTTCACCTTTTATTCGAGAATTAAAAAATATCTGCGCGCTCGACCTAATAAATGGAACCGAATGAGAATTGCAATGTGCATCAATTTGTACATTTATGGTATCGAAATTGCAATATAAACGAAAAACATTTTCATGCTTTTCCTGGCTTTTAAAAAATTCTTTCACCTAACTTTTAATAATGTCGAAAAAAAAAATCGATGAGCTACAATTTTAAATTTTGTTAGCTTATAAATTCACTTCTATTACAGTCCATAAGATACCGTTTCATTCCAAGTTTCAAAAACTCTATTCTCCCAGTAAAATTTTAGAGCTTAGTATTGCACATCTTTGTGGGCACACAAAAGTTTGAAACTTCGTTATCCGCCGTCGTTCGAGATCACGAGAGCACAGCATGATGAACACTGTATACGCTATTAGACCGCGGAGTGATCTTCCATTTTTCCGACGTTTCGAGTTTTCGCAAACTGCCGGCTATTCAGTTCATTTTTCACTCCTCCTTCGACGGCGGCGAACTTCTAACGCAATATCGAAAAGAGAGGAAAGGCGATGAATTTCAATGCTGCACCAAGGCGACATTAAAGTCACTGTATCTGCTGGTAGAGAAGTAGATTATTTGTTAGTTCCTTATTGAGCGAAATCTGGGTGAAAAATTTCGATGACAGTAACGCAGAAAACGATCGATAGGGAATTGCAGTTTTACAAAATTTCCCAACGGCATTCGCGAATCGGGTTACGTAACTTTCGCGATGTTTGTTTTTATTTTGCATCCTCTTTTGGTTGAGTACTGAATTTAAAGAACGATTATATAAATCTTATTAAATGCATTAACAATCGATTTTCCTGCGCTAAAGTATGGTTGATTTCTAGATTGATTTTCAGCCCAAGTAGAACCACTAAATGAGCGCGATTATTTTTACACAATTTATTATTTTCGTGATAATACATAAATTTCACGTACTCCGTTGTTATTTTCAACGAATATGATATAATCTTGCAACAAATTCCAATTAATGCAGGCAATAAACAAAGTAATCAAACCATTTACATCCGCATACGAATCAGAATCCAAACTTCGGAAAGCTTCTAATTATCAGAGTCAATATCTAGGTTAATTAAAATCGCCGTATGTAAATAAATTAATTAAACTTGTGTGTCTTTATAGCACCGAGTCGCGAGTCCTTTCAGCCGCCCCTATTTGCGCGTCTTTGGCCTTTGCCGACACGCATTTGCATCGCCGGACAGCCAAAGCGGAAGTCGCGGTGACGAAACACGACGGCTGCGTTTCCCGTTCCTGCCAAGCCTCTCCTCTCCGTTCGAATTCATCCCGGCCGCGACTACAAAAGCTAGTCGGAGACCTCGAAACTTTGCTGAATTCTGCCTTATGCTCGTCCAGACTCAGCGTGCAATGCTCACCGTTTCCTGACGCGAAAATTCATCTGCGTGTTTAAAGGATTCGATGCATTAACTTAGATCCCAGATAAGAGCGATATTGTAGAGCACAATGGAAATCAAATAAATTATGAATGATCGGCTGGTACGAAGCATTGAAGGCAAGTTTCTAAGCGGAGATAAATTTCTAAATTAGCATCCACTCTATTGTATCGATACGCTTACAGAAGCACTGACTAACTTGTAATTATCCACTGTGTTTCTGTTTGTGACTGTTCCGCTGCGCTTCGTCCCTATGAAGTATGCCGTGTCAAAGTGGCAAACATTGCGCTGAACTCCGACCAATCGGTTATAGAGACTAGAGGTACTTGCAGTCGTTTGTCATTCCTTTTGTAAATTGCAGCTCAATCAAATGAAACGTATTATTTCATTTTTTACAGTGAAAATTTTGAACTTATTTAATATCGCAATCTTCGTTTCTCCAAATCTGCATTCAGCGAACATCTGGAGGAGTGAAAAAAAAAAATTGTTGACGAAAATAAATTCGTCGCGCTTGAAGAAAAGCGGCGAATCCATAAAAATGCATCGAACGCAAGAAGGAACGGCAGGAGAACGTCTATATCGGATAGAAAAAGGAGCACGGAAAACTTTCCACACCGCGAAGCCTATCGTCGGATGCAGAAAAAAAAAAAGAGCGGCACGCGGCTATAGAGCGCGAAAAAACTCGATTCTTCCTCTCTTTCTCTTTCAGTCCATCTAGCGCTGGTATTCCGCAAATCGTCGGTCTGTCGGCTTCATAAAGACCCCGGTGAAGCGCGAGCCTTTCAATCCCCCCGGCTGAAAAGATATGGCGTTGCGGGATTATTCAGGGATGACATCTGCCAATGAAGCCGGAAATCAACTTCGCGGGGCAGAGAAAGGCTGGGGATATTGTTTTGCCAAGGGAAGCGACCGGGAGACTTCGACATCGGGAGAGATGTAAGGAACGACTGCGGGGTGATTGTGGATTGTTAGTGCTGGACAATGGCGGTGTTGGGAAGGTATCGGGAAAGGAGATTATTTGCAGAAATTCAGTCTCTGACGAGATTATGCAAAATAATGTCGGAAGCCTCAGTTGGGAGAATGGCAATGGAGTTGCTTGGTGATTCAATTACTGATGTAATGGAAGAAAAGTTAAGTATTTGGGTTACGTTGTTAACTAATTGTAAATAATGAAACAACCTATAGATGAAAAAAGTTTTTTCACATTATTTACACTGAGAGAAAAAAAGGAGTAAAAATTACTATTCTGGATCGTAACTTGAGATATGAGAAGAAAAAAAAAGATT
>JAWWML010012460.1:3714-16866 GCA_035047165.1 Ormyrus rosae | reverse complement strand
CTGATGTATCAGATAAACATGATATTGTATTAGATAAAACTGATGTATCAGATAAAACTGATGTATCAGATAAACATATTTTATTGGACGGTACAAATTTACCTTCGTTAATTTCTAAAGATTATAATAATAAAATATATATTGAATTTAAAATTTTCCCATTTGTGACAACTAAAAAAAAATTAAATAAAAATATTTCAAGAAAACCTAAACATAAAATTTCAATTATACCAAATATATTTAATACAATTAACACAATATTATATGATATTAATTATGCAGATTATTTAGATTATGAAAATTTTTTTTATTAAATAATGATATTTATATTAATTTTGTATTTTTTAATTATATTAGTAAGTAATATTTTCTTTGACGACATTAATCTAATTCCATCTGCAATAACGTTAATTTTTTTAATTATTAGTATAATATATAGTGTATATAGATAAACTTTTAATTTTATTTTTTTTGCGTTAATAGATATAATGTATATAATTTTATTTTTTGCATTATTATATATAACATATATATGTTTTACGATTTTCAATAGCAACATTTATTTTATAGAAAACAATAATATTAAATATAATTACTCGTCAAAATTAAGCGAAGTTTTTACTTTAGGTACACATGATTCTATGGTATATAATATCTATAATTATTTTTCTTATTTTGCTAAAACAAATTTTTTAAATATATCTAATCAATTAAAACACGATGTTAGATATTTTGATTTACGGTTTAAAATATCTAATAATAAATTAATAGGTTATCATTCATTTATTAATTTACATGTTACTCATGAAATGGTTTTTAATGAATTTATAAAATTTTTAAAATATAATAGTGATCAATATATTATAATCACATTAAGAAATGAAGAATTTACCAATCATTCAAAAATTATAAAATTTTTACAAAATAATTATATAATACCAAATAATTTAGAAAATTATTTTTTGTATAATAATAATACATGGTCATATAATCCTACTATATCTGTTTTAAAAGGCAAAATATTTGTTTTAAATGTTAATAATAACAACAATACATTACCATGGGCAGATAACAGAAATTTTACTATAGGCAATTTATACATATATGATAAATATAATAGTTCAGTAAATGAAAAATATAATGATTATGTATCAATGATAAATAAAATATCTGAAGATAAAGAAACCAATATTATATATATTTTTTTTACATCTATTGCCTTTTATAATTTTTTTAGTTTGAAATATAATGCTAAAAAATTATCTGAACTTATTAATAAATATAAGATCAATAAAAATCATATTTTAGTAACAGATTATAGTAATTATTATATTTAATTTAATAAACACATTTTATACATATTATAATACATAATACAACTATTATTTATTTTTTTTTTATTTTTTGAATTATTTTTTTTGTCTTTAGTATAAAAATTTATATTTTTTTTAAAATATGGTTTATGAATTATTGAAATATTTGAATATGTTTTGTCTTTGAATTTAATATAATCATTTACTGTCTTAATATTACATGATAAATCTGTAATTTCTATATTTTTATAACGTAATAATTTTTCTTTATTATAATTAGAATTTGTTAATAAATTTTTAAGTTTTATGTTTACAGGTTTATTAATAATAATAGGTTTAGTATAATAATTATTTATTTCTGTTATTATATCATTATTGCTTAAGATATTATATAAATATTTAATATTATGTGAATTTTTATAATTTACATTATTACATTTAATATTTTGTATATAATTATCGTATACATATTTTTTAGGGAAATAATTACCATTTTCGTTTAACTTATTGTTTATAACATATATTTTTAATAAATTTAGAAAATCATCATATTTTTTTTTGCTAACAATATTTGTTATATTATCATGTTTAATAAACATATTTCTGTTTGTTACAATTATATTATAATATAATGTACTAAAAGTTACAGTTTTACATTTAATAAAATTTTGAAAAATATTAACAGAAAAAAGATTATAATCACCATTGCATTCATTAAGTAAACTTTTGACATATTTAAAAAAATCATATTCTTCTATACAATTATAATTTTCTAAAACATCTATTCTTTTATCTAATAAATATTTTAATATAATAGATGAATATTTGGTAGTATTTAAAACATTATCTATAAAACCACAATTATTCATATTATTCAATAAAGATTCGATAATATTAGTATCACAATAATTTTTATAACCATATTTAAGATGCAATGGCATAGGTTGTGTGTTACAAAAATTATTTTTTATTAAAAAATATGCTCTTATAATAGCTTTGTTATATAATTCTTTAAAAAACACAGGAAATGTAACAGAATTATAAGCATATATATTTACTAAAGTATTAGTAGATGTGTTATGAATTTCATAAAAACTATCATCTTCATAATAATATTTATTTGGATTTTCTTGTCTAATATATAAATCAAATGCTTCCTTATTTTTTAATATATATATATTAACAATTATAGAATTAGATATATTAAAAGCATTTATTGTATTTATAATAGACTCATGGTGTATATTTAAATTATAATTTCCATCAACATATACATTTAACATAGGTTGTCTTATAATATTTTTAAGTACAATTAATCTTGATGAATTAATGTTTTTATTTACAAAAACATTTTTACCGATATCTATCAGTTGTTTAATAGATTGATTAATAATATTTTTATGAGAATTATCTAATTTTTTTTTCATAGTTATATAAAATTGCATAATATGATTATAATTTTTTATTGTTGGATTCCATATATAAAATCCGTTATTAAATTCAGATAAATACAAAAATATATCTTTAAAAGTTTCATTGTTATATGATCTTAAAACCAATTCATTTGTATATAATAATGTTCTAAAAAAATTTTCTGATTCATATAATATATTTTTTTCATGACATGTTATCTTTTTAAGATATTTTATTATTTCCGATGAAAACAAATTTTTAGAATAATAATTCCATGATTCACTTCTAATTAATCCAATTAATGCCCAATTTACATTATAAAAATCTGTTTCATTATCGAATTTATTTATATTATTTAATAAATAAAAAGATTCACAAGTTTCTAATTTACAATAATTATTTGATATAGAAATTTTACAATTATCATCTAATAATTTAACAAAATTATTATCTTCTACCATACAATCTATTACACATTTTTGATCATATTGTTTGATATTATTAATCAAAAAATTTTCATCAGAATAAACATTATTATATGTTGTAAAAAGCAAGAACAATATAATAAAATACATTTATTAAAAAAAACTTTTAGAAAAAAACTGAAAAAATAATAGTTACATATAATGACGTGTTTAAAACGAGCAATATGTATTATAAAATGCATTTCTATACTACTTTCATATTAATTTATATTATTAATCAATACGATGCAAAATGTTTTAAAACAACATTACTTAGCAACAATGAAGTTATAAATAATGTAAATGATACAGACAGTATGACAATAAATCATATAAAATATAATGCCAAAGAAATAAAATTAAATCAATTTAAAAACACAGCTTGTTTTATAGATGAAAATACAAATACAGAAATACATATAAAATATTTTTCATCTATAGAAAAATGCGAACAAATGCAAACATTATACTATATACCTAAAAATCCTTATATAATATGCAAAACTACAAAAAGAACTAATTATGATAATAAAGAGTTTGAGCCTTGTAAACATGATAGTAATGAAACAATACAATCACATTTTGCTGATATTATTGGTAATTCAAAAGTTGTATTAAAAGGATGTCAAAATCAATATTCTTCAATGGTTAACGGAGCTATGTGGTGGATAGCAATTTTAAA
The DNA here is from genome assembly GCA_035047165.1 of Ormyrus rosae. Taxonomy (NCBI): domain Eukaryota; kingdom Metazoa; phylum Arthropoda; class Insecta; order Hymenoptera; family Ormyridae; genus Ormyrus; species Ormyrus rosae. The sequence goes on along the minus strand of JAWWML010012460.1, from coordinate 12,994 downwards.
AAATAATTATTCAGCATATAAAGTACAAAAATGCGTTAATAGTTATTATGAAAATAAAATACGACTTATGATATTTCGTAATAGAACATTAATAACAGATAAATATTATTTTTTAACTAATAATCTTATACATAATGAAAAAGATTTTAATATACACATAGAAAAATTATATAATGGTATAAATTTTAATAGTTTTATAAGAAAATGTTTTATGACAGATCTTGATGATCCAAATAATATAAGTGTAATAGATAATTGTAATGATTATAATTCATTAATACCTGGATTAATAGGTGAAATAAAATGTCCTAATGAATTTTCGGCTCGAGAAGCATCTAATAAATGTCAAATGACACAAAATTTATTCTATCCTATATTTGATGATTATGATATAAAAAATTGTATACTTGAAAACATAAATTATACACAAATAGCTCAAAAAAATATATTACCTGTTTTAAACCACTATACAATAATAAATTATACATTATTAAACAATTTAAAAGAAAAATCATATTCTATTCAGCATTTATATGGTGAAGTTATGTTAAATATTCAAACAAATTTAGGTATTGTAACAAAAGTAGATAAAATTAAATGTGATATAATTAATGATAAAACTATAAAAATAGATCCTACATATATATATCAAACTCAAAAAGTTAATTTCAGTATAAATGTCAAAAGCAATATGAATTCTACTGTATCATTACAATGCAAAGATCCAGATTTAAGAATATTACCTGTAATACATATAGGTAATGCAGAATTTTATGAAACAAATATAAGTTTTCTGCCATCTAAATCTAACTATAATACATTATGTGATATATTTTGTGATGATGAATTAGAATTAAAAAATGTAAAATTTATAGCTGAATTTGTAATATTAGATAATAATACCAATAATGTTGAATTAAGTAATAATAATGGTATAGTAGTAAATAGTGATAATAGTGATTCATTTGGTGATGTTTTAATGGTATATTTAAAAGATATTGGTAAATTTTTTGCAAATATTTTTAGTAAATTTTATACGTGGGTAATGTTAATATGTATAATAATTATATTAATAGTGTTATTTATTTTAATGAGATTTTTTAATTGTTTTCCTTGTTGTTTTAAATTATCTTGTAAACGTAATAAAAATAAAAATAAAAATAAAAATGATAATAATAATAATAATAAAAATATTGAATTAAAAGAAATAATGGTTATAAAAAACAAAAAAAATAATAATTTATCATCATCATATATTAAAGATGTTAAAAACAAAAAGCTTAACATAAAAAATATATTATCATCAAATATATTTTATACTTACGATAATAATACTATAAAAATTTTTAATTCAGAATATAAAATAAAACCCAATGGTGTATTTTTTAATAAAAAAAAAATTATAAATTCTATACCAAAAATAATATTTTTTAACAACAATTATGAATATAATGTACTATTAAACAACATTGTAGATAGAAATGATAGTATAGAAATTGCATCTAATTGTATAAGTTTAAATGTAAAATTACATGAAAATTCTACTATCAAAGATAATATATTATTTTATAATTTAGAAGCGGTAGCAATAATTAAAAAAGATATATCTAAAGAAATAACAATTTTAGATGATAATTATAAAAACACAAATAATTCATTATATAAAGACAATACACTTATTATATCAAATTTTTTTATAGATTTTTAGTTATATATTAAAAAACAAATGATCCTCCAGGTCTTCTAGGATCATATGTAGCCGACATACATGTTTTGTTATGTATTTCTAATCCTGTTACAGCACTATAATCACCGCGCATAAATACAGGATCTATATCATATTTATATTTCATAAAAAAATGTTTATTATTGTCATAGAAATCTTTTTCTGATGTAATATAATCAGGTATTAGTTGATGATGAAATCTGGGCATATATATAGCATCTACAATATTTTTATTGAATTTTAGTATTAAATTTAAAACTTGTGCTACAGATGTAATAATTTTTGGACCACCAGCTGCTCCAATAACATATTTAGGTATATATTTTTTTAAATTTTTATTATAAACTGATATTATACTAGTTGACATAGATGATACAGGATATTTAAAAGGTTCAGGATAATTATAATTTGTATTAGACATCAAATGGCCCGCATCTGATCTATTTGGCAAAGAAAAATCACTTAATTGATTATTGTATATAAATCCATATTTTGATACTATCCATGATCCAAATCTTAAATTTATACTACTAGTAATTACTATAATTTCATTTTGTGTTTTTGTAATAATATTAGCTGTTCCTTGATCAAAAGTTGGTATATGGTCCATGTTATAATATTTAGTATTATTAGAAGTATGTTTATTAGATATAATTTTATTATAAATTTTATTAATGGTTTTAGGATTTCTAATATGATTAATAATTTTATTCATATTATTATATCTAGGATCTCCAAGTTTATCTCTAAATGCAAAACCAAATTTAAATGCTTCTGTAAGAACATAATGCATTAGATCTGCGTTATGTGTATAATCAATATTTTTTTTAATATGTTTTAAATGTTTTAATTGTTTGTTCATTACCATATAATGTTTTTCCATAATTCTTAAAACAAATTCTAATGTAATACCACCACCAGGTAATGGTGTAGTTTGTAACATATATTTTTTGTTGTTAAAGATAAAATAACTAGTCAATGGTTTATTTAATCTTACTGTAACATTATTAAAATCATTATCTGTTATAACACCACCATAAGAGTTAATTTCATTTTTAATTGTTTTTTTATAAGGATATTTGTCTGAATAAAATAAGTCTGAACCATATTTACTTATATCTTGTATTGTTTTAGCTAGATCTGGTCTTTTCCATGTTTCATTATTTTGATACGGCAATTCTGTTTTAGGATTTATAAAAATATTCCTATTAGTTTCTTCAATATATTGATATTGTTTTTTATTTAATATATCACCAATAACAACCGGAAATCCTTGCATAGCCATCTTTATTACTGGAGAACAAATTTTTTCCCATGATAATTTACTATGTTTTTTTAAATAACCATAACCTTTCAATGCACTAGGTATTCCAACTGTTTTGCCAAAAATTTTATTTGAAACTTTATGATTAAAACTACTAACATTTATATTTAAAGGAGCTATTTCTCGAGAATTTATATATATAGCCGGTTGGTTATTTTTCTTTATAATACCCATAAATCCACCACCTAACCCCATATCTTGTGGTTTAGCAACACCTTCACATAACATTATACCAATAGCTGCATCAAATCCATTACCTCCTTGTTTTATTAAATTCATACCTATTTTAGCACATAAATTATAATTGCTAACAACAGCATTTTTTCCAAACTTATATTTAACTGAATGTGTATAATTAAATATAGTTAATAGTAATAATAATACTGTTTTAAAATACATTTTTTATTTATATTAAAAAAAAACCGGTAATTTTTTTTAGTTAAATGATACTCTTATATTTATTACTATTAACTTTAGTCCAATATTCTAAACAATATTTAGTAATATATCAAGATAAAAATGCTGATATTAGTAAATATTTGAATTACTTTGGTACAATTGATAATATTATTGTTTTAAAACATACATTTGAAAAAAAAGATTTAGATAATATTATCAAAGAATACGATATAAGAGGATATGTGTATCCCGGAGGTAGCAGTAATATATCAAATAACAAAACATCTTATTGGAAATATATTAATTTAACAATAAATTTAAAAACACCTATAATGGCTATTTGTAGTGGTTTTGAACATTATTTAAAAAGTATATCACCTAAAATTATGTTAACCCCCTGTTACATGTATAACATGGAATACAATAATAAAATTCATAATCATAAATGGTGTATTAAAAGCTCATATAAAAAACATATTCCTAAACATTATAATCTAAAACATTATACATATTTTTATGAAAATTATATAGAATATTTTGAATCAAATAATACTATTGGTGTAATATATCATCCTGAAAAAATATCATGCTCTGGTAATAAATGGGAAAATTTCTTCAATTCCATGAAACTGCTATATAAATATTATAAAAAATTACCAAGTAAAAAAAATAAACATAAAAGTTACTATAAAAATAATCATATGTATTTTTATAAAAAAAAATAATTTACATGAGTATTATATTTATATTATATTTTATAAAAAAAAAATTAATATAAATGGCTATTATATTTATATTATTCCTTTTTATTAGTCATGTTTTATGTATAAACAATATTTCAATTGTTACTAATCATCCAATATGTACAAAATTAGCAAAAAATATTATAATAAATAACGGCAATATAATAGATGCTGCAATAAATATTATGTTATGTGAAGGAATATTAAATCCACAGGATTCTGGTATAGGTGGTGGGTTTTATGGAATTTTTAAAATAAACAATAAAATATTTACATTAAATTCCAGAGAAAAAACACCAGAAAAGATAAATTTTAGAACAATGATTAATAAAAAATACTGTAATATAGGAATACCATCCAGTATAAAAGGATATGAAGTATTGCATAAAAAATATGGTAATTTATCATGGAAAGAGATATTTTTACCTATTATTAATCTATGCAATAAAGGATTTATAAGTTCCAAATCATTAACTGATGTTATAAACTATAATAAATTTTATTATATTATAGATCATCAAATTAACAATGCATATTTTATAAAAAATAAAAAATTATGCAATACTTTAAAACAAATATCTAATTACGGAGCATCATATTTTTATAATAATATATCTAAAAAAATTATTAATGATTTATCATATTGGAACAAATATGTAACTTATAAAGACTTTATATCTTATAGGCCAACATTTTCTAATGCTTCTTATGGTGAAGTATATAATTATAAGATATATAGTTCATCATATCCTGCACCAGGTAAAAATATTGTAAATGAATTTAAATATATGATGACAAATAAAAATCCAAATTTATTATCTATTATTAAAAGATTTTATTTTAATGCTATGACAGAAAGATATAATCATTATCCATATAAAAGTAATTACACGAAAACATTTGGTGATAAACATGGAACATCTAATATATGTCTAAAATATAATAACGATGTATTATGTATAACAAGTACAATTAATACATATTTTGGATCTGGTTTTTATTCTAATTCAACAGGTATTATTCTTAATAATCAATTAAATGATATTCCTATGTTTTATACAACAATACCACCAAAAATTACTCCACCTACTTCTATTTCTACAACACTTATTTTTAAAAATGATAAATTTTATATGGGTTTAGGTGGTACAGGTGGTAATAGAATTCCAGCAGGTGTTTTAAACGTATTATATTACCATTTTGTTTTAAAATATTCTTTTAGAAATTCTATTCATATGAGTAGATTTTTTAACATGTTTAATGAACCAGAATATGAAAATTGTATACCATACAGTTGGTTATGTATGGAATTTAAAAAAATTTTAAAATCATTTAATAGAAATAATACATACTTTTCAATTAACAAAAGTAGTTATAATACTGTCACAGGAATACAATATTCTAATGCAATATATGATCCTAGACGTGGTGGTTTAGGTATTTCTTTTAGATTATGAGTAATTCATATTTATAAATATTATTAAACTAATAAAAAATGATCTATTTAGTTTTTTTAATTCATTATTTATTTTTGATAATAATATTTTATTTTTTAAAGATAAATTATTATAATTATCATATTTAAAAAACCAATTATTATGTACTATATAATGTGTAGAATATTTTAATATATAATCTCTTATTAAATTATATTCTAATATATCATGGTTAAATAAATATGCAATATATGAATAAATATTATTATTTAAAGTAACTTTTTTATGTTTTATAGAATTATTATGCATTTTAATAGTATTTGATATATTTTGTATTCTTTTGTTACATTTAGCACAGTATATATATTCATTAACCTTCATTATAATAGTATATTATAAAATTTATATATATTTTCAAATTTAATTATGAAAAAAATTTATATAATTTATCATATAATGGTGTTTCATTATAATTTTTACAAAATACAATATCAAAATATTTAGTAACTATTGGATTCATATTATTATGTATAAATAACATTTTTTTATGATAAAATTTGTTGTTATTTTTTGATATATTTTCATAATTCCATTTTAGTTCTTTTTTTTCTAATATTTCATATATTACAAAACCAAATGAAATTAAATCTGTTCTTTGGCTTATAATTCCTTTATGAGCATCTGTACTCATATATTTATATGTACCATTTTTATGTTCTTGTTTTTTTACATAATCTTTATATTTACACACTAAACCAAAATCTATAATATATGGTTCACAAATATCATCAAATACAATATTTTGTGGTTTAATATCACCATGAACATATCCTACAGAATTTATAAATTCTAAAGTTTTAATAATTTTTGTACAGAACATATTAAAATATTGTAAATTATCAAAATTATAATTTTCTAAACAATATTTTTTTTTTTCTATAATAATATTTCTTTGTCTTATATTATTAACATAAATATTTAAACCAAATCCAATTAATGGTAAAATGTTAATATTTTTTGGTATTAATTTTGTAATTCTAATATAAAAATGAAATTCACAAAATAATGGACCAGAATCCATGTTTTCTAATTTTATAATATATTCTTTAGAATTTTTTGTTATAACATATATATTGGTCACAGATTCATTTTGCAAATATGAAACAAATGTCCATTGTTTAATATTTTTATTTACCAAATCAGAATAATCAGCAACATTTAAATTATCCATTATTAATACTTTTTATATTATTTTATTTTTTTATATATTATTTTATATTTTTTCAAAAAATATATTATATAAATGACGCAAATATACATATATTTTATTATAACAATATTAATAATAATTATATTATTAATAATATTATTTTTATTATTTACAGATAATAATATAAATATTAATAACAAAAAAAATAATGATGATATATTAGTAGATTATAATAATATAGTATGGAATTTTGATGTAGAAACAAATAATAAACTATTACAAGAAAAATTATCTGTTCTATCAAAATTTAACTTAGAATTGATATTAAATAAACAAAACATTAATTATTCTATTGTTGAAACATTATTAAAAAATTATGATAAAGTTACAGATAATTGGTATATAAAAAATATTACTATACCCAAATATTTTTTGTTATCTTTGTGGGAAAATCAAAATTATGTTTTTAAAAACAAAAAAAATATAAATGTCAATATTATATCTTTGTTAGATAAAATTTTTAATAGTGAACAAAATATTAGTGATGATCTGGTATATGGTTATGATGTAATATTATATAATCTTATATATATAAGATTACAAGAAAAATATAATTTAAAAACTTATAATTGCCATAAAAATAAAACTTATATGGACAAAATCAATAATATTTTGCAAAAAAATTTTATAATAAACGATAAATGGTCTGAAAATGGATTTTATAAAGATAATTCTTTTATTTACAAAAGTAATGTTCCATATAATGTCGGTTGTTTGAAAGATTTAATTCAAGATATATATTATATAGATAAATATAAATTACATAATTATAATACAAATAATAAAAAAATTTTACTAAAATATATTCAACCTTTTATATACGGTAATTATGTTAATTATAATGGTTTAGGTATAAAAATAACTAAAAATAATATTACAAAAGACATATATCAAACATTAATATATTTAAATGTAATATTTAACAATGTTTTAATAAATGATAGTAATTATTTTTATAAAAAAACATATATTTCTAATAAATTTATAAATGAAAATAAAAAATATCTTATGTCTATTATAGGAACATATGTTTGGTATGGTAAAAATTATGATAATTATATTATTAATGGTTATAATAAATTTATTAAACCTGATATAAATACTACTGATTATGATGCTGATTTGTTAATTAAATATTCTAATTATTATTCAAATATTTTATTTGGTGATGAAAATTTAATACAATGGTATCAAAATATAAATTTAGTTAATTCACAGCTTATATTATCTGGTTGTCTGGTTGACGAAGATGATAAAATAATAAATACACAAGGATGGTTAACTAATGTTTATAAAGAAATTTCTAAAAATATTGATATAGTCATATATTTTGTAAATAATCTTGAAACAAAAATTCTTATGTACTATATAATAGATAAAAATTTAAAAATTGTAACTTGGTATATAAAATTTAATAAAATTACAACTTATAAAGTATATCCTGTTTCTATATATCAAAACGGCACTAATATTACATATAATAAAACAGGCAATACAATTAGTATAATTTCACTTATGAAACCTAGATATATAATAACAGATTTGCCTAATCAAGATATTGATCTGGCATCAGATTTTTCAAACAATAATTATTGTAGAGTAAAATATGATTTAAACAATAAAGATAATTTAATATATCTTAGTACTAATCCTGATTATAAATTACCTGTTGTTAACATAGAAAATAATGTATTAAAATATAATAATATTTTTACCATAGAAAACAATATAAATACTATTAAAGATTATGAAAAATTTGAAATGTTGTGTATTACAACTAATAATGATAAAATTTATGTATATCCTGTTTATCCTTATGATAATACAAATCCAATTCCAAGTAATTTTATTGTAGATTCAGAATATAGATGTTATAAAAATTAGTTATTTTATAGATTTAATTATATAATACAATAAAACAATATTTTTTTTTGTTTATTAAGTTTTGTTAGTTAAACTATAATATTTAATTTATTCATCGAGTAGTTGTTGATTCAGTTGTTACTTCCGGTGTTACTTGAGTTGTTGGTTCAGTTGTTACTTCCGGTGTTACTTGAGTTGTTGGTTCAGTTGTTACTTCTGGTGTTACTTGAGTTGTTGGTTCAGTTGTTACTTCTGGTGTTACTTGAGTTGTTGGTTCAATTGTTGGTTCAGTTGTTGATTCAGTTGTTACTTCCGGTGTTACTTGAGTTGTTGATTCAGTTGTTGCTTCCGGTGTTACTTGAGTTGTTGATTCAGTTGTTGCTTCCGGTGTTGATTCAGTTGTTAGTTCAGTTGTTACTTCCGGTGTTACTTGAGTTGTTAGTTCAGTTGTTGCTTCCGGTGTTGATTCAGTTGTTAGTTCAGTTGTTACTTCCGGTGTTACTTGAGTTGTTAGTTCAG
>JAWWML010012449.1:0-27207 GCA_035047165.1 Ormyrus rosae | reverse complement strand
TTTCAAGCCAAGTGTCAGCGCATGCGCAGCGAGTGTTATCCGCCGTTCGCGCCGCTGTAACGTTATAATTTTTCCCATGCTCGTTTGGAATTTCTTTTTCTCCAGTTGAATCCAAAGGGAACATGGTAATTTTTAACAAACGTAAATATTGGAATCTAATAGTTTCCAATTTGCTATGCTAGATTTTAAATTATTATTTGTCTATTTTGTATTTTTTTAAATAATATTGCAAATAATATTGCTTTTTACCCAAATCTCACACTTTCCAGGAAAAAATGGTAAATTTTGATAGAATATTTCTATCAGTGTAGGGTTTTATTTAAGCAAGACGGGCATAAAAGTAAATTGGTAATGATCCATCTACCAGATACACCATATTATTGTGGTACAATTTTATCAGCCAGCAAAATATTAACACAAAATTAATTATAAACTATTTTACCTCGTGCATTTCCATTGAAAACTTTTCATGTTCCTTTCTCTGGGCATCGCTGGGGTTTTGTATTATTGTTTTATCGCCGTCAATTTTAAATTGCTTTAACTGATGGCTTAACATCCCTTCTATAGGCTTACACTTGTATGCATTGCAAATTTCTCCAACAGTTTCTGTTATCGCATAGGTCTAAAAAAGTATTAAAAAAATTTATTAATTAATAAAAATTAACGAAAATAACATACTATAATACTCTTACATAAATATTCTTTTTAAATAATACTTATAGTTTTTTTATACAATAAGAAAGAAACAAAGTTATATAAAAAATCCTTGGTATTATGAAATATAGGGGAGATAAGGGTTTAAATGTTTTAAAAGTAAAATATGCTAACGCCTTCAATAAATGAAATAAAAGAAGAAAATAATAGCTTTGACTTAAAAAAAGTTATTAAGTTATATATTATAATTTGTGAACAAATTAAGATTTTTGTTTTGATCGGTAATTATATCAACACTCTTTCCATTTACACTAAATTCTGTGCGCAACGTTCAAAGAAGGCTAAACTCACATTCTCGCACTAGTATCGAAATGTACTATCTTTAACACATGAAAATGGCCCTTACTCGTGCCTGTTTTCTGTGCGGAAAATGCTAAATCCCTTGTAAAGTACGCCAAAATAGAGGACAGAAAAAGAATGGAGGTTTGCAGGAAACCATTTTATCGTTCCAGCGGATGCATCTGGACTTTTTTTTTGTAAAACACACTACTTAAAAAGAATAAACAGAAAAGAGTGCTTAGAAAGAGAGTAAAGATAGTATGTCGACAATCAATTTATTATTCAGAAGAAGAATTTTTTACTGCAATTCTCACTTTAAACAGTTACAAAGACTTGGTTTAAAAAAAGTAAGTGTCCAATAATCTTAATTAATGTTGTCAAAAAGTAAATTGTTAAATTCTCCCCACTTATAACAAAAAGTAAGCAATTTGGAAAAAAATGTTAAATACAAAAGTTGTAAAGTAAAGTTAAGTTAAGTTGTTGTTAAGCTGTACAACTTTTATATTTAACATTTTTTCCCAATGTGCTTACTTTTTGTTATAAGTTGGGGGTCGGAACATTTCGAACATGGTGTATATACTGAATAATAAAACATTACAAAAATAATATGAATATTTTAACTAACCGACTTTCTCGGCTTTAGTAATCTTAATGCTGCCTGTGACGCATAATGAGCAGCCAGGATGACATCTGCCTTACGTCCACTAATTTTCTCATCAGGTGAAGATTTAACAACGATTGTGTGTGCAACCACAGCAATAAATCCATCTATATGTGCTCCTAAGTCACTGTAGAAAATATAATTTACGTATTACTAAACTTAAATATATACTACGATGTAAAATGTTAACATTCATTTCTTTCGAGTTCATACACAGAAAGAAATTTTGGAATAATATGGGTTAGAGGTTTGGGAATATGGAAGTTCAAAGTGTGGTTGGACTAAATCAGAACCTAAATTGATTTTTCTTGAGTCAAAAAACGTAGCACAAAAGTTCAATGTATGTTTAAACTCTATGATTTCAAATAATTGCTGAACGTAGTCCGTCTTTTGTATTCGTAAGTTCAACGCGCGTTGAATTTCTATAGTCAAATGTTCGACACGCTACACTTCGATGTTTGGAATCTCATGGTCCAAATTGAAGTACCCGAGTTCAGACATTAAAAAAAATTTGTACTTATACGTTCCAAAATTTCTTTCTGTTATGCAGGAAAAGGTAAATAAAAGTGAAATTATTAATAATTAATAAATAAACAAAAATCTTAAGTAACAATCAGAAGATCAACGGGTTGATCATGGTTTTCACTAAAATTGGCATAGGGCAGCTTATTCATTTACAAGAGTTTAAAAACATCAGAAATAGAGTTGCTGTATAAATTATCATTTCCGTTACGATTTTCTACGCCGTAAGGTTGCAAAGATTAATCTTAGGTAAAATAAAATAAAAGAAATAAAATAAATTACAAATTTTACAATATTAACAAACATAATATAACTATTAAAACTTATACCATTCATTTCCTATCCAACAAACTTATGATATTTACTGATTACTAACAATATCTAGTAATTAAGTAATACTTACATTTTTACTACATCACCATCTTTTAACAGAAGATCAGGTTCACTAGCAATAGGAGAAAAGTGACATATACAATTGTTTACAGATACACATGTTGGAAAAGCAATGCCTTTTTTTAAATCCTTCTCTTTTTTAAAAACTTTACTGGTTTCTTCAGTCAATAGTTTATCACCATATTCACAAATCTCTCTAACAGACGCACCGGAAATACATTTATCTAAGACTTGCTTTAAAACACCTGAAAAAATATAAAAAAATTAAAAAATGTATGTGTAATAAATAAAAAATTGTTAAATGTATGAAAAGGAGAATGCCCACGGCAATTCACGGTCAAATTTTACAAGGAATGTATGCATATAACTGGTTTCAGCATAAAGAATCTTTAAAATCTTGAGTATTTAAATAAAAATTGCGTTTTCTGTTAAGTGGGAAATACGAAAAAATGTTTTTTTTTAATTTTTACTACTGAGTGCCGGATGAAATCGTGATTTTTTTCACTTATTTTAATGAAATTGGCTTCAATTTTTTACATATTTCCCTGTATTTCTCCAGACTAAATTTTATTCTACTGTTGATATTTTGACCATTTCTAAAAGATAGCGTTACTTTTGTACGTTCTTCTGCATTCTCTTTCTTTTTTACAAATCCGTGGGCATCCACCGTTATGATCTTATTTCTGACTAGGGACAATAAATAGAAGTTGTTAATTTTATTTTATTTTAAAAACACAATGTGGTATACTAAGTATGTTAAAAAGGAGCTCTCAAAAAAATATGCTTTATTTATATACCCGATCAGTTCTCGCGACGGGCACTTTTCTCATTGCTTATACACATTATTTTTTCTTTGTGCCGTCTTTATATCCGATAGGTTTACCAAAACTAATTTCAATCATATAAGAACAGGTCAAATTTAAATGCGTTTATTGAAAATTAAAATTTCATTGTTGATAACTTTGTGATTGATTTTTTGTTATCTTATTGAAAGTCGTTCTATTTATATTTCTATAGAGGAGGATCGGGCAGTACGCGCACACTAATTTTAATTCAATATTGCTATAAAGTATTTAAAAATTTAAACAATAAAAAAAAATCAATAAATCAACACCCGTATAAATAAAGTAAACCTCTTCAAAAATGCCCAACGTGCCCGACAGGTGGGTGAAGTTGGACAGAGCGGCGGGCACAATGAGCACACTGCGCGGTATTAAAACACTGAAATAACTCTCTAAATTTTTTTACTCTAATTAATAATAAAAAAAATAAATGGGTAAATGAACTAAAGTAATAAAATACTTAATTTTTTTAAGACTAAATTTTATTATAAAAAATTAACACAATTCGTAAGTAACGTAATTTTTATACATTATATTTTTACTTATTTTATAAATAAATAAATGTTTGCTTTTTATATATGATTTTTACTAATATTTGACAAATCTCAACGTAATACTTGAATAAATATTTTATTTATTATTAAATCTAAATTTAACTTTTCGATTTGCTGCCCATTTAAAAAAGTTATTATTAAAAGTTAACTCTTTCCGGCACAGCGGGTGTCCCAGGACCCACCTTTTCTACACACTTTTTCGCTGTTTCAATGCAGTTTTTTTACGATTTATCTAGCGTTTTTTATAATTTTATGATCTTGATATGTTGCAAAATCAAAATTCACGTAATAATTATTTATAATTTTTGTTAATTTGTTTATACAAATAAACAAATACAGAAAAATCACCTTTTTTAAGAAAAAATTCATTATTGAATAAACTTTTAAACGCATCTTTACGATATTTCTTATATAAGGGTTTTCAGGGTCACTGAATACGAATATGCAATTAGAATTTTCATTTTTCAAAATCTAAAAATTTTTTGATTCGCCATTTTTAATTCGCCATCTTGGTTTTCAAAAATGAAAATTCTAGTTGCAGATTCGTATTCAGCGACCCCAAAAACCCCCGAGTAAGAAATTTCAAGCCAAAATAGTCAACAGAAAAATGTATGCCGAAAAGGGTTAATGAAAAATGAAGCCAACCTTTTTCTCAAGCTTCGATTTCTAATCTTGTCTAATTAATTACTAAAAGTTCTTTTTAGGTTCTAAGTTTTGAGAAAAATAATAGAACAATTTTTAATAGATTTTTTAAATAGATTTTCATAAAAATTTCATGTTTACACTCATTGATATGTATAATATTTGAGTGCCCAACTTAGCAACCGTGCCCGTTCTGCCGTACCCTTCCCTATAGTGCTAATCAATTGTGAGCATCATCGGTGTTTTCTTCAACTGTTATTGAACAGTGTGCTTGTTTTAATCAACAGGGACTGGAAAGTTTTTATTTGGAGTTTGAATCAATTCCTTTTGTTTTTACCGATTGAGCTACCAAAGACCTGAATAAGGACCGTCCTATAGTACTTTTTGAAACGAGTGTTGAAGTTGATTATTTACCTCGTGAGACATTTTTCGCCCGAGTGAAGTGACGTAAATAATCTACTTATTAAAGATTATTTTACACCACGAGCGCCGAAAAATCATGTCCAAGTCGTGATTCTGAGGTTAGAGTAGTATAAAGTTGTATGAAACTTTAAAGCGAAACCCGCAGTAGCAAACCTTTTTAATGCTCATATACTCAGCAATCATTGTTCTTACTAAAATTGATTACCGATCAGGTGCATTTGAGACTCCAGCATAACCCGAATTATAGACTCTACCACTAATGTTAAAAATTAATTTTTGTAAAAAATGCATGGGAAAATTCTAGACCAACTGAGATTCGAATTTACGCCCTAAGCGATGTTTACTTTTATTGGAGATGCAACCTTACTGTTCGACTCAAATATTGCTTACGATTGATTTTTATTAAATGTACCTATTAGGTATGCAGATCGAATCAATTATGTTGAACAAAGTTTTCGGATTAGTCTTACAGTTAGTGTTATTGAATATAATTTACCAATTTAAACAAACGTTCTAATAAATTCTGCTGAAGATAATTGAAACTGAAACTTCTTGTCATAATTTGATGTATATTATTATTATTTATAATTAACCGAAATTGGAATTATTTTACACCTCCTTAATTGTGTACTATTGGGTGATTGAAGTTTTTAGTTTATTGATTGAAAATTTTGAGGGACGGGGAGAAAAAGCGTGATATACTAAGCAAATTTTACGATAACTTGGATCTAGTCACAAATATTTAGAGTGAAATGCAAGTTTTGTGTTGTGGATGCCTGGTTAAATTATTGCTAACGGATTCATGATTGTTCAGAAACCTCGTAATGTGCTAATGCTTAATCATATCTTTAAATAAGATTCACGGGTTTTCGTATCTAGGTTTGATTCAAGTACTCCCCTATCTAGATAATATCTAAGTGTCTCAAGAGGGATATCTCCGTCAATTTTTATTCCGACATTCCCTTACGATCCAATATTAATTCATCAATGACAGTGCTATTACTAATATAATTATCTATGCTATTTAGATTTTTTGGTCGAGACAAAAAGTTTCGATTTTCGGTTTTTTCAATTTTCAAAAATTCATGATGGCGGCTCCAAACTATAGATAAAAATGAAAATTTTTCAGATTTTTATACAAATTGGTTTTCAGATAATTGAATGACCTTTCAAATCTTACAAACTTGAAAAATATTAAATGTATGATATAAAAAAAATTTAAGAAGGAAAATTTTAAATTTTATTGATAACAAAACAAAATAAAATCAATTAAGTAATTTTAAAAAATACTGTTTGGGCCAAAAGCTACACATGAAAAACGAAGAAAATATAAGCTTTGTTCCGTCAAAATCGGTCCAATCGTTCTCAAGAATCTTCACGCGCTCAAAAAAACAAAATTTCTTAAAATCAAAAAATTTGAATGCCACTTCTAAAAAATATTTTTAAGCATTTTTTGTACGAAAAATTTTGGTCACCATCACAAAGTTTCCTCTATGAGAAAGCAAAAATTCATAATTTCAATTAAAATTTTTATTTTAAGCCTTTACTGTAACATAATCCAAGTTTATATTAGTTTTAATTCTAAAAATGAATACAGATTTAATGTAGTAGTAATTTAATGTCTGATATTAAGTCATTCTTCTTTGAAGTTAATAGATAATTTTATTTTTGTTTACAGATTTCGACTGTAAAATTTGTAGCATGTATTTTTTTATTCTATCAATACATATAAAATACACTAATCAAAACAAAAATACTGCAATCTGAAAATTCATTAAGAATAATCAAGACGATTAAAATATTAGCATTAATATAAATTTTCAATTTGAAAATAAACAAGAGCTTCAAAGAATGTAAAAAAAGGAAATTTTAAAAGTGCTAAATTTAAAGTATGTCAATTAACGATTATTTGTAAAATAAAAAGTATTTAAAAATGATTTAATTTACATATTAAGGAGTAAACTTTTGAATAATTATGAATTGAAATTATTTCATTAAAAATAATAATACTCAAAATAAAGAGCAATTCTTTCTACTTATGATGAAAATACATACTTACAACAACAGTTCGCATTTTTAGCCATTATACTTACATTAAATGTTAATTATACAATTTATTTTCTTACAAATATAATTCATTATCTAATAATCTAGTAGTATATTATGCCCCTAGGGAGAGAAAGAATTGGCAAGCTCATAGCTCATGTAAATTGACACCCGAGCTATGGGTTTGCCATTTTATCTCCCAAGGAGTGTATACTATATTTTTGCCTAGCGAGGCCGAAAATACAACGTTCTTGATCCGACGCCGGGCGAGAAAGTAGTACTTTTGGCTCGCTAAGCAAAGACCAAAAATTAGAATCCTTAAAAAACGTATGATCTTAGAAACTTATCTTCAATTATTTTTGACTTAATATTTGAAAACAATATATAATAAATAAGGACTCGTTTTTGCAGTTTTTCTTTGCTTAAAATTCATAAATATTAGTGCCTCAATAAATTCAAATAAGTTAACTAAAACTGTATCAGTTAATGTCAGTAATCAGTAACTTAATGTCAATGATCAGTAACTAACGTGATAAAGAAATCATAATTTCATATCATAATCTTACTTTAAAGTACTTAAATCAGTTACTTTATCTGTAATACAAAAATGTCTGATGATTATCTTTTTCGAAGATCTGTTTGATTTATCTTTGCATATATAAATTTTCATATTTTTTACAATAAAAAATATATATAGGAAGTATAAAAAGTAAAAAATCTCTAAATATTATTCTAAATGTCTCCATAGATTCCTTATATGTACAATGCATAATAACCCAATAACATATAATACAAATATGTAAAAATAAGAAGATATTTCTATTTTTTTGTTTATAATGATTTCTAATGAAAAAATAATATAAAAATAATTTAAAAGTGTAAGAAAAAAAACAAGAAATAATTACATAAAAATAGAAATCATTAAGAGAAAGGTAACATGTTGTATTTGCATGGATCAAAATGTCTTATAAGAGCTGAAAAACTGACATATTTTGTAAAATTTAATATGTTTACGTCCAAAGGTACAAACCTTTGTAAGTTTTTTTTATGAAAAAAAATTATAGACATTTTAAATTAAAATAACATAAATTTATTTCAATAGTCAACTTACATTATATTATTAAAATTTTGCAAATGATATTAAACTTTTTAAATTACTTAAATATAGTTAAACATTAGAAATTACATTACTCAGTAATAAGAATTCAAAAACATCTTTAAAAAGCCAATGAGAGAAACGAACCAACATTCAGTACAATATACTATTTAAAAAATTTTAAAAATTTAGAATTAAAAATTAATTTTTATGAAAATCTATAAGCAGCAAGTAGTTAGTCAATTGATTAGTTTTTATAAATTGAAAGACAAAATTTAAAAATTTGAAAAAATATTTTATGTAATTATATTATAATTAATGTAATAAACCAATGTAAAACAATAATTTTATAATCAACTTTTTTGTATTTTAAAATTATTTATGATCTTTTTGTTACTTACTTAGTAATACTTAGAAAGGCTATAAATTTTAAGTGGCATTAAATAGGTTATATTTTGATAAGTAATTGGAATATTAGATTCTAAATAAAAAATACAATAAATATATTAATATTAATAATATTAATTAAATGTTATAACCAGTAAAAACAGAGCATTATGAAAAACAGAAATAATAAATAGATAACACCAACTGTTGCAGCTTTTGATAACCTTTAATTACAGGAAAACTTTTTTATCTTTGACACGATGGAACTGTAGTTTCCTTGTTCTTAAAATAAAATATAAATGCAAAATTTGTTTGGATTATGAATAAGACAATTCCAATTACTTATTTATCAGCACCTTTGTATTTAAATGTTAAGCAGTTAAGCTACCTGACTATTAAATATGTTACATCAAATACATCAAATATTTCAAAAAATTTATTATTTAATACTCTTAATGTGTCAATTAGTATCTGATTAAGTATCAATCAACACTTGTATTATAAATTAAAACTAATTTATCTTGTATTGATTGTTACTTAAATTAACAATATGATAGCTATATAAATACTTTAAACTAAAAATATTTGTAAAAATTTTATGTTTTACACCTTAGTCTTTAGAAAATTAATATAAGGATATGAATAAAACTTATAAACAAATCAATTTTTAATTATCGAAATCTACCAGAAGGTTACAAAAATTTCATAGTTCAATGTTAATCTAAGAGAAATTATAAAAATCTTACGATTTACTATTTCGCCTGCCATTTTATATTTGGTAACAACCAAATCTTCGGCGATAGTTTTCTCAATATCATCTTTTTCTGCAGCCATATCGTTCTACATCTATATTATTACTCCTGTTAATAACGACAATGAAATAAACACGTGTAAAAGGCCATAAAGGTACGAAAATATTTTAGAGGTTAGCTAAAAAATTCTTTTACAAGTCGATCTAAGCTACAGTTGACTAATAAATAACATTTACTTAACTGTAAAACCAAATACTTAAATAAATTAATTTAATCATATAATAAACTAAAATTATTGCGCTTAATTACTACATTATAATTATTTAAAAAAAAATATTGCGCGCATTATAGTTTTTGGAAAATTTATTTTCGAATTTTTCATCTGATTGGGCTTGAACTAAGTTTTGATAAGAGCTTCTACAATAAAAATAATATTAAAAAGTTTATGTATATAATTATTTTTTGTAAATATACTACATCTAGTAAAATTGCGAGTTGTCTGCGATAACTGCACTCGAAATTCAAATTTGAAAATTCTATACAAATATTAATTAAAATGTAAATAGATTCAATACTGAAGTTACTTATAGACTTGCCAGTTTTACAGTATCAATGCGCGTGGATACCCTAATCATATTATCGTAATAAAAGACAATATTTTATTGAGGAGTTCTAGAGAGGGTTCGAAAATCGGTTTTTTGACACACTAAATGAAAAATGCGAGTTTCCGAAAACTAAAAAACAATGAAAACATTACATAAAGGATACGTGTAACTTTTAAATAAAATAAAATGATTTTCAATTTAATAATTACAGTTGTATTAATTTTTCTAATAATAATTTGTTCTTTATTGTTTTTTGCTTATAGTAATACCAAGTGCGAAAACGAGTTTGAGAATAGTATAGTCAAGAATTTTTTTTTTAATAGAGCATCGAAGAATAATGTTTGCACCACGGGTGTATTGCGATCAGAACAATCGTCGGACCTGCAAAGTCGGGTAATTGGACATTGTATTTCACGTGGACGTAAAATCGCGTTTTACGCTCTTGGTAAAAAATAGTAGTGAAGGGCGATTGTCCAAAAAAAAAAAAAAAAACCACGAAATTCGTTCGATTTTAAGTCGAATTATAAGAAAAAAAATTGAATAACAAATGTCAAAAGGCGTATCGCGCGCCTCAGCAGACGTTCGATCACAAAGTGGTCGCTGGACTGGACGCTTGGTCGTTTCGATCGTTTCATTTTTCTGATAGGTTAATTGAGCCGACATTCGCATTCCTTATTAAATTTTTTTTTTATTATATTTTTTTATAATTCGCGTGGGATTTTTATAACAAGGATCTATCAACTATCATTATAATTTTGTAATCTGTTGTTTTTTTATATATTAATAGTATTATTGTAGAATTTATAAGAGCAATTAAGTAAGCGTAATTTCGCAACGGATTTATTCTTATTCCTTGTATTACATTTACATATATATACAAATCGTGAACAAAAGGCCTTTTTTCCATATTCCTAATCTTTATACTATCACGGACCTCGAATGTACCTTAATAAAATAATAAGTCAAAGACTTGAAGAAGTATGTAGACACACTGCGAATTCGAATCAAGAAATTTGATACTCATGTAGAACAGCCTTCAAAATATTTCTTTGCGGGATCTTGTTTTCTGCTTAATCATGTTTTCTAGTTAATGAAATAAATTGTGAAGCGAGTTTGATTTTATTTGGATATTTGAAATATCTTTTGTATATTTTCAAATCAAAAACTTTATTATTAAATATTACTATTTAATAGAGTTTTCAAAATGAGTTCGATTGGTACAGGGGTAATTTTTAAAAAAATATTCTACAATTTATAACATAAATAATATGCAATTAATTATTTATTTACTAATTACATTAAATTTTTAGTATGATTTATCAGCATCACAGTTTTCTCCTGATGGACGAGTTTTCCAAGTTGAATATGCACAAAAAGCTGTTGAAAATAGTGGGTTAGTATTAATCTTTGTTTTATCAAAAAATATTAATCTGTATACCATAAAAAAAAGTTAAAAAATCCTTTCAAAAATTATAATTACATTTTTAATATTAGTAAACTTATGTTCTTACAATAAATTCATTATTCTCATTTTATTACAATCAATTAAACCTAATAGGTTGAGGTTGTTGTTATGTTATGATATATTTGAATATTAAACAACTATAAATATTTGAATAATGATTAAAAATTATTTATTTATTATTATCAATATTATGTTAATTTATTCATGCAGCTTATTAATTGCATTTTCTGAGATTTTAAATCGCAATTTTTTAATAAAAAGAGGTTATAATGAGATTGCATTTTATATATAGTATATATTTCTTTGATATTTTAATGAAATCACAAAAAATGTATTTTCATATTTGTGAGTTGTAAGAATTAAAAAAATTTAATTTTAAATTAAAATTTTGTATAGCTAAAAATTTGTTATAAAACGATTGTCAAGAGTACTGCAGTGTAAAAATATTTTATAATTTTTTATGCTATGTGATTTTTAATTAATTTCAAACATTTGTTGCATAAAGATAATATTTATTTTAGTTGATTAAATAGCATTCTTTAAAAAGATTTGTTAAAAAAGTTATTTTCTTGTAAGCTTGTACTTACCTGTCATAATTTTAAAATTATTTTTCAAATTTTATGTTCAAATAACATTTTAAAAAAATATATTGCAGTTCTGTTTAGTTTGATATTAACCTCTTAACAGTGGAATTTTATCTCTTATTATATGTTCAATTTATAAACAAATTCAATGAATTTCTTATGTAGAGTCTCCGACCTGGCTGCTGGTTGATTTATCGATCACTCCTGTTCTTACGGGATTCTGTAGAACTTTCTGTGGAAGTTGTAAAAGATAAATTGTTTTTTAATTCAATGATTGTATATAAAATATTAGATTTTTATATTTTTATAATCTTTAAAATATTTATTGTTAATTTGTATTTATTTATATTCATAGAATTTTGTATTTATTCATTAGTTTAGACTTGCCATATCCGTTAACTTTGCTACTTTATATTAAATTTAAATTTTTTTAAAAATATTCCTGTTGAAAAAATTAGTGGGATTCAGTCTGATTCTACATGGATTTCATGTGGATTCAGTCTGAATTCAAGTGAAATCAGCCTGAAATCGACTGATTTTTTCATCTGGGGTGTTATTCCAAAACATAAATTAATTGTTAAAAGATTTTCTGACAAAATTTATTGTAAAAATTTAATTTATGAATTATTTTTTAAATATTCAAAATGAAAAATCAGCATTTTTATAATAATGCATAAATCATAAACAGATTCTGGTCATTATTGAACACTAAAGGTTAATTCTTATTACTAATTTAATTCAATAATAGTATAGGAATAACTTACATTTTTTATGTAATTCTAGTCAGAAATATAGTTACAATGCAGTATTTTAATTGATCATAATTCCTAAAAAATAATGAAAGGATTGATCATTTAACTATTGGGTCTATGTTATATATCTAAATTTTGTTTTATATTAAGATATTAAGATCTGAATGCTATTAATATTGTACAAGAGTCAAATTAATGTATTTAACATCAATTCAACTGTTTATTGAAGTATATGATATATATGATGCTTTGCTATTTTATGTTGAATTTTATGTTTATATCTTCCATAGTTTATTATCAATTTGTAAAAGAAAATTAGTAAAAATAATCAACAAAGAATAAGAAACATGTCGTGATAAAAAAAGAACAAAAAAAGGAGTGAACACTTTCAGGGAACAAAGTGAGAAAATTTGTGTGTATATATTAAAGAAATAATGTCAAATTGAATCTGTGAAATGTCTCAAAATGTCTAAAAAATTTGACTGCTGCATTTTAAAATTTTTTTGTCTTTGTTTTTGCTATTTCAAAAGTTGTGTAAAACACATGCAAATAAAAAAGGAAATTTAGAAAAAGTATAGTTTAAGTATTAACACCAGTTTTGAATAAAAGTAGTGAAATCATTAGAGTTTTGATATTTTACAAATGAGGTGACTATGCTCTGGCAGGAATCCCTGGCGGAAGTATAATTTGTACATTTCTGTACATTTTGTCTACTTATTAGACTTTTTGTACGGAAATGTGCAGAAATGTATAGAAAAGAATAAAAATGTAGAAAAATATACAGAAATATGTCAGAATGTACACATATGTACAGAAATGTACAATTCCGTAAAACCAAATAAAATATTTTGTTTTAATTTAAAAAAAATATAAAAATTACACAGGCACGCGAAGAAGTTGTCGGTCACAACAAATATATATATTGATGAAATTAAGGAAAAAGCGGAGACCATCAACTTTAAACCCCCAACCTTATACCCACATCCTTTGACTCTCAATTCTTAAACCCTCAAACTTACATCCTGATGCTTAGACCCAACCCTTAAACCCATGAGCCAATAACCCAATAGATGCTTAGACTCAACCCTTAAACCCATGAGCCAATAACCCAATAAAACTTAATCCCTGAACCCTTAAACTCCCAACCCTTAAGCCCGGAACCCGCAACCTTACACGTTGAACCTTAATCCTTGAACCCTAGATACTCAAACCCTCAAACTCTTACTCTTAAACCCTTAAGCCTTAAACCCTCAATTCTTAAACCCTCAACCCTTAAGCCCTTACACACTCAATCCTTAACTCAATAAACGTTAATCCCTGAAAGCTTAACCCATTAACTCTTAAACTCAATTCTTAAGCCCTAAACCCAATAACCCTTAAATCCTCAACTCTCAATCCTTAAATTCTCAACCCTTAATTCTTAAGCCCGGAACCCGTAAACTCTCAACCTTTCAACCTCGGTTTCGCCTCGGGCGTCATATCACGTTCGTGCGAAAGTTCCATTTTCTCCCTTGTAAGAAAATCTACTATTTCCCCAACGGGGGATCGAACCCTGTCGAGACCTCCGTATTATAAGGCAGACACCCTCACGATTATGCTAGGCAACGCTTGCGATAGAAAAATTTTGTTATAACCTACGTAGACCGAAAGAAATCGATACCATTTTCAAAAGATTCCGCAGAAATATAACACTTCGAATATTCATAAAATATTTACGAAATATTTCATAACTTCCCAAACGTCATACGACGGAATATTCCACTGAATTATTTACGGAAGCTTCATGTAATATTTCATAAAATATGTTATTATAATAACCAAATATTTTATTTAAATAATCATCAAGGGATATAATATTTATAATATAATATTTCTTAAGCCTTCCAAAAAAATTTCGAAAGAATCTTACAAGACAATCATTCAGAAAATATTTCACAGAATTTTTACTGTAATATTTAGTAAATCTTTCAGAAATATTTCAGTGGAAGGTTATTTGCAATTTTTCGTACTCCAAAAAATTAATTAATTATAAAATTAAATTCACAAAAATACGATTTTTTAGCATAAATTTATTTATAACAATTATAAACAATTATAAAACCAAAAATTATTATATTTTTCAAGTTTAAGTATTTATCTAACAGAAAATGCAAAAAAAAAAAAAAGAGGGAAATGCATTAAATGACGAGAAATGTAAAAAAATTTTGGGTGCCTATATATAGGCTTCTATGACTGAAAGGCTTAATGCGGTATGCAATTTTTAGTTTCTATTTCCAAGGTTTGTTCACTTTTTTCATTTAGAATATTTATTGCTTTTTCTAATTTTTTGGTTCCAGAATTTGTCAAAGTATTTCTAACATTTTTATCTTTTTTTATACGTTTTTTATTTAATATCTTTGTTAAATCACGCAATTTTAAACATTTTTCTGATACCAAGTACTTGTCACATAATTTTTACTGGTATTGATATAATGATATTTTTTGTTATTTAAATATTTTTAAGTTAAAAAAATAATGTATACAAGATATTTCACATCAATTCTAACTCCCCTCCCCCTTTTCCATTCACCCATCTAAAAATTGAAGTGATAAAATAATACGTGTCACAGCTCAAGATTATTCGTAGGGAATATACTTTCAGGTTCATAGTCGCCTTTTAGTAAAGTTTAATATGGCTACTAAATCTGGCAAAAAAATGTACAAATTCCAATGGGAGCCACGTGGTCCTCACATAAATTCCGCATAGGTGCCTTATGATTAATTAAATCCTTTATTTTTTATTTTTTACTATAAATTTTTGTAACTATATATAAAATAATGACAAATTTTATAAAATTTTCGGCCAAGAATATAGTTTACTCCCGATGTCAAATTCCAATAGGCATAAGGGGTCTGATTTGCCGACATCCAAATTTAGTTTGACTATAAATTAGAAACCTCAGTTCACATTTCTATAGAAAAATGTGCTTTTGATATTTTTAAAAACTCCGGCCCTCTAAGGGTTAATGCTTCAACCACCATAAATATTTGGTATAAGGTATAAAAGTAAGGTGTGCTGTAATAAAGTTATTTGGACTTTATTGTAATAGTAGTTTACACCTAGTGCATCGAAAACTACTATTCTAGGCTTAGAGCATCTTTTTAATCTAAATTGGTAGAATCTGAGAAGATTTGGTTTACATTTCACTCGAGCTTGTGCAATCTTTGTTTTTTCTGTGCGAAAGTCCGCGCCGTGATCAGTTGTTATCTGTTTCCAAAAAATAAAAGAGGCTGATGAGCGCTAAATTGTGTTATCTCGTTTTTATAATGTGGAATCTTGCTGGGGAACATATATTTATAACGTAGGGTTTTACTCATTTCGTAATTCTACATTCTGGCTAGAACAGGCTACTCAAAATAACTTCCAATAATTCCAGGGTAATCATACCTGTTTTTAATATTTATTAGCATATATTCATAAATAAAGACTCGTTACACTATATAAACATGCAAAAAACAATACTTGTTTCCGCCATCTTGGTATACTAAATAGATGTTGAAAAACCATCACATTAACCGGTACCATTGGATAGAAAAGACAATTTTAATTGTGTCATACATCTGACCGTGTTGTTTTTAACCTTTTCTGACCGACGTATATTGAATTTATGATTGTGATGCGTCCTAATTTTTTTTTATGAAATCGCTGGTGGCATTAACTACTTTGAATAAAATTCTGCGAGAAGCGATCACGTTATTTAATTAAAAATTAATTTTTGCCTATTATAATTGCAGTCGGAAGAAAGTAAAATCTATCGCGACCGTTATTAAATTAAAAGTACTATAAAAAATATTTATTGTGGATTATTTCTTTAGTAACTCGGTTAATCCGTGGGATTAAAGGGGTTGGGTGGGGTGGGGTGTAGTGGGTTATTTTTTGAATATATAAATGACTCCCACGCAATTTTTCATTCAAAACAGTACTAGTGTCCACATATGTTAGCACGCATTTATATAGGAAAATATATCACTAAGGGATATATGTCTGTATATTTTAAGTTTTTAGGACAAAAGAATAATAGATCCATGAAAAACAAAAATTTTTTATTTGTGCATTCATAGTACCGTCAGAAGAGATTAATGACCCATATGTCTTGTTGTACCTGATGGTCCCATAAAAATATCACGAATTCTAATTCCAACTGCTTAATTTTTGGATGGACTGAGGGGAAGGGGGGTAAAGTTGACATGGAAAGTCAAATATCGTTAAAGATTTACTTAATACTTAAATAAAGTACTTTTTAAATTTTAATTTAGTACTCATTTTAATACAATATTACGTTTTTAGGACTGTCATTGGCTTAAGAGGAAAAGACTGCGTAGTATTTGCAGTGGAAAAATTGATAACATCAAAACTATATGAACCCTTCGCAAACAAGAGAACATTTAGCATTGACGAGCACATAGGTATGGCTATTTCAGGGCTTATATCGGATGCTCGTCAAATTGTAGAAACAGCAAGATTAGAAGCAGCTAATTATCGGGCACAATACGGTGTTGGTATTCCGTTAAAATACTTAAATGACAGAATTTCCATGTACATGCACGCTTACACCTTGTATTCGGCCGTTCGACCTTACGGTTGCTCAATCATTTTGAGTGCTTATCAAGATAACAAAGCTGAAATGTACATGATTGATCCTTCTGGAGTTTCCTACGGATACCATGGTTGCGCAATTGGTAATAAAAATATTACATATATAAAATATATTTTTTTATAATTTTAGCTAAGGTCTTTATTTTTATTTTTACTTAAGGAGATAATGATAAAATATATGATTTTTGTAAATTCTATAAAGTAATCATATTTTATTGTCATATTTTTTGTGTAAAAGAATCGTGCAATAATTTACTTTGTACATTACAGAAAAATTAGATAATACTATTCTGATGATAGCATAGTACTCCTGATGATAAAACGGACACTTTTAACGTTGTTTTTTTTTTTTTTTTTTTGTTTATAAATACAGTATATTACGCACCTAGGGAGGGAAAGAATTGGCAATGTCAGAGCTCCTGTAAATTGTGTCAAACACGATCTATGGGCTTTCCATTTTACCTCCCGAGGAGTGATTACTATTTTTTAAAATCTATAAATGATGCGACTATACATTTTTTCTTTTGTTAGTAAATTATTAATTATTTAATTGAAAATCTTAATTTAATTCATTTTTTTGTAGGTAAAGCTAAACAATCTGCCAAAACAGAAATCGAAAAATTAAAATTAAGTTCAATGGATTCAAAAGAACTTGTTAAAGAAGCAGCTCGAATAATTTATTTAGTACACGATGAATTAAAGGATAAACAATTTGAACTTGAAATGAGTTGGGTTGGTAAACATACACTAGGTAAACATGGAAGAATTCCCTTGACAGTTAAATCAGAAGCTGAAGCTAAAGCGTGTCAAGCGTTAGCAGAAGATTCAGACAGCGATACAGAAGAAATGTAAAGTTAGATTCTTCAAAACATAGTTTTGAATACATTTCTAAAAGTTTTTCATTTTTATTTCTGTGCGCAATATAAATTACTATTTAATAATAAAGTTTTTTCAATATAAAACGAAGATAATAGGATTTGTATCATCTTAATACCGTCTTAAACCTTTTACTACCGAAGAATTGCATATATAAAAAAATTGTATTTAATTGAATTATAACTTTTCTCAATCTTAAGTATTGTTTCCAATGTCAAACTTTTTATTACGTTAAACGTTAAAATAAAATATTTTTATTATATTCTATCTTTTTGCTGTCTTTTTAATATGTTACAAAAATTTAAATGTACTATTTGACCTATTTTTTCACGTGCTATATCTCACCATCAATCAATTTTTATTTATTTATTATTCAAGTGATAAAATAATTAAATAATTTTTCAACCAAATATTAACATCTTTATTCTTTTTTTAATTTAATTATTTAGTTATAAAGTACTTAAATTAAAAAATGTAGTAGATGTAGTAGATTCTCGCGTTAATCTTTATAAACCTCTCACATTCATTCTTCAAATGCTTCATAACATCTGGTTATTGTTTTTTTCTTTTTTAAAGTGGAATTTCAAATTAACTGATACATGAGTTTTCAAAAGAAAAAAAGCGTAAATCAGTAAAAATCTCGTTTTCTGTGATTTTATCATAAATAAGCCGCCCTCTTAATGATACTATACTTAATGTAAAAAATAAGGCTGCTTAAGGGGTGCCAGTTCATACCAGATGAGGCAGGTTTGCAATCTAATACGCTTGTCTCTTGCTATTAAAGGTAGTTCTATAGGTAGATATAGTACGTTTTATAAATATAGATATACAACGCATGCAAGGATATAAACAAACGACGAGCGGTTACTGTGTATATAGATATACAAACACGGGTAAAAATTGTTAGATAATTCTTAAATGAACTTAAATGAACCTTTATACACAATCAATTGAAGGGTTCAAGGTCTTAAAACGTTTATTAGGATCGCAGTATTCGATGAAAAAAGTTTGAACAGTAGTTTTTGTGTAATATAATTTAGAAGGTGATTTTCCGTAAGAGCTCGTGTTAAACAAGTGAAAATTAAAATGCTAATATATTTTTTCTCGCGCATCCTGGCCTCATACAAAGTTTTTTGGGTCACTTTTAGATCAAAATGTGTAAGTATGTCCAATCTCATCAAAATTTGAACGGTTATTCTGTAGCGACAGTACTACCTTAAGTCTTTAATTATAACGAGAAATCTAAAAAGGTAATCTGCGTAATGTATCCAGTATAATAAATGCGTATGATTCTATCTATTACCATTTACTGATACTATGAAGTCATAATAAAACGTATTCTTACATTTAAATAATTTAAGTGTAAAATTAGTTACAAAATAAATCATTATTATGGCTCAATTATTTTAGAAAAATAAGTCTTTCCAATAGGTGATTGCATTTAATTTTCTTGACATTACTAGCATCAAATATGATTAATTGATCTGTTTAGTCTGCGATTCTGAATAACCGTGATTCTCTTGAAAAAAGTTCGGCGCTTAAGGTATAGAAAATGAATTTAAAAATCCTTTAAATAATTCTTCTTGAAAAAATTATTTTTCTTGTTTTGATGTTTTTTCTCTAATTTTTGAACGGATGAATGTTTTCAACTTTATGAGTCTCAATTTTCATTTAATATCATTTTTCTCCACAAATTGACTAATCTATCCCGCATTTCCAGAAGCAATATATATACTTCCCTTGTTATAACATTTTGTTTTAAATATTTATATTTACTTAGTGACATGTATCTGTTTTATTTAATAAAACCATTAATTTATTTGTACAACAATAGTCATCAAGGTTGACTTCAAATATATAAAACTTCAAATTCAAGACTTTTATTGAGTACTGAAATGGATAAGCTTGATCAATTTGAAAATATCTTAAACAGTTTTGAGTTATGGTAAAAATGAATTTATAAGCATACTAATTTTTATTAATCAACTTCGCGTTAACATTAAATCGATATCTAGTAAATATTTACCTCTTAAATTTTAGTTTTACGGTCTTACATCGCGAAATAAATTATTTCAGTCCGAGGATATTACTCTACGAATGAGTAATGCTTATAACAAATAAAGAAATACAATATAATGACAATTATAATGTATTTGGTTATTTGTTATAAGCAAATTAAATGAAAAAAATACTATACTTTTTTCATAAACAATTCTTAGAATAAAGAGTTAAACAGTGGCATGTGTGATGGAGATTCAAGCGTAAAAAAATTATTAAATTTTCTTCGTGTCACAGATTAAGAACAGATACTACAATTTGTAACTAAACAAAGAAAATTACAATCATATAACAATGAACTTGATAATATAGAAATACTTTAATCAATATATATCATAATAATAGGAATATGTTAATAATTGAAATATCATCATAATAAACCATTCAAAAATATAAAAAAAATCAAATAAAATTAATAGTCCTAGTAAAGTTTAAAAAAGGCTAAGAGTAAAATATAAGTGTCGAAACATCGACTCAATTAATTAATTTTCAAAAAATGAGTTCGGCTTAATCATTAAATTTTTCCTGACAATATCAATACCTAATAAGTTATTTCAATAACTGTAGAGTTTAAACTGTTTTTGCGTGAGTCATTTTTCTTGTATTTCATATATATATATAATGAAACTGCGGATTTAATAATATAAATCTAAGTATTAATTACTTTTAAAGGATTACTCAAATTGCTGTTATTAAACTCATAATATTGCAACCTAATTTGTAAAAGAAATTTGTCTAGAAGAATGATTATACATGAAATTCTCATTATTGGTTATTATATTCTTAAAAATTAAGATTCCAAGTCCTGTACTTGACGTGCATCCTAATTGCACTTTTAAACTTTGTTCAAATAATAAAAAAATTAATCTAGGAACTACTTTTATGTAATATTAATCGCGATGATTTACAAGGTTCTACATTTACATTTACAAAGACAGTGAAAACTTGTTGGTCATAAAAAAAAATCTAAACCGTTTGAAACAACTCTGACGCATTAAAAAGAAAGCATATATTCAATAATTTTTCCTCATCAACTATTGAATATAATTAGACAAATTTTTTTTCCCTTAAACATACCATCAAAAAATTATATTTGGTCATTAAACAAATTTATTTATTTAGTTGAAATATAGTATAACTATACATATATTTTCTGCTGGCGAAGGTGATTTTTCAAAAACGACCGGGTGTATCGATTTCAAATTTTAACACGATATTCAGTACTATCATGGATATCGACCGAACTCCAACTTGTTGATATTTTGATTTTTACTTATAATTTCACCTGATTCCTTTTGCAAGAAACACCACCATTTTGTTAATTTTCGATGAAATAAAAAAGTGGAGGTTTGCGCGATAGCCACGATAGTACTGAATAACATGTTAAAATTTGAAGTCAATACGCCCGGTCTTTTTTGAAAAATCACCTGCGCCAGCAGAAAACTTATATATAATAGTTATACTATATTTTATCTAAAGTACTGGTTGCAGAAAGTCCTTTTAATTACCAGCTCTATCTCTGAACCGTGTGCTAAAAGCTTACAAAATGTTAGTCTTAAACTTCTTGCTGAAAAATATTTTCTGAATGAATTCATGAATAATTAGTTAATTTCGGCAGAAATGCTATCACAGTTCTTATAGTAACATTTGTTTGTATACATCTGAAAATTGTATTTTGTGCACAAATTATAAATAACGCTACATTTTTTCACTTCCTATTTTTTTAAAATGAAGTAACATGATTGGATTATAAATATTTATATAAATTTAGTAATTCGTAAAGCCTTCAGTCTTACAATTGAAATAAAGCAAAAGTCTTTGTTTTAGTTAAAAATAAATAGTTCTTTTTTTGCCTAGCGGGCCAAAAGTACTACTTGCCCGGCGCCGGATCAAGATTGTTGTATTTTCGGCCTCGCTAGACAAAAAAATAGTATATACTCCTCGGGAGATAAAATGGCAAACCCATAGCTCGTATTTAACACCCTCGCCTTCGGTTCGGGTGTCAATTTACATGAGCTATCAGCTTGCCAATTCTTTCTCTCCCTAGGGGAGTAATATACTAGTCGACACAAGGGAGAAAAAGTTGATTCTTGGAAGAGGTCGCTCGAGAATCATATTTCTCACGTGTGTCGAGCAATATTTTTCGATACAAGGGGCGTAAAAACGATTTCAAAACATTCCAAAATGCATAAAATCGAATTTTACGACCCGTTTATTGAAGAATAATTTTTATAGAACCTTGTTATAATACGTTAAATATTTAATATTGGGTTTAAGAGTAGAAATAAAAATATATAAAACCGTTTTTAGCCAATAATAAGAATTGATTATTTTCAAGAAAGATGAACAACAAATTTCTTATTTCAGACTTATCTTTTTTATTACAGATTTTACATCATTTTATTTCTACCAAGTATTAGTAACAAAAAATAATTAAAAACACGTTTTTTAAACTCAATCGAAGTAAAAATCGAGATTTAAGATACCGTGGAATGATAAATTAGTTATTTATATTATATTAATTTATTCAGCCATTATATATAGATATATTTAATTGTATAGTTTTTATGTTTATTGTTTTAATATAACTTACTTTTACTTCATTGAAAATAAAATATAATATTTTGAATAAGTTAAAAATTTAATTAAAACAAATAAGAACATAAAAATTATTACAATCAGATTTTCATAAGATGATAAACTGAATGTTGTTGTGTATAAACGCACTTAATTTATGCGAATGTGTGCTTAAAATATTCTAATAGTTATATAATCATTACAATGTTTTAAAGTTAATCTTTACAATAATTTTTATTGTTTACCTAATCTTTTACAACTTATAATCCATTTGTAGTAATTATAGTATAGAACCTTATGTAATATTCTCTGAAATATTTATAAAGATATAACTTACAGATGTCATTTCAAAGAATTAAATAGTTTTGTAAATAGAAAATGTTTATCTAAACACTTTTATTATCATTGATTTATATAAATAAAATTTTATGAGAAACTACAAAACAAAAAAGTAAAAAGTTCAAAAAGAAGTCTAAGTCAGAAAGAAATTTAATATTTTATATTTACAGGAGTAATAACAATAATTTTATGTAGAACACTAAAGAATTAAAATACAAATTAAGTATTTTTAAATAAATTAAACGGTACAATTGCTATAAACTGAGATATATGTATGCTACACTATCATGTTATAAAAATTTTGCTTTAAATATTAATTGAAAAACATTTTTTTCGAAGAGTTCTTTTTTCATAGATGACTCCGACAATAGAGCAAACAAATAAAAACCATATTGAACGCTAAGAATTTCTATCCTTTGTTTTAGTTATATAAAGCAACAGAACGTTTTTATTATATTTTTTGTCATTTTCAATGAAAATTATTATATTAAAAAATTAACTACTTTTAGCATTCAAATTGTTTCTCATGAAGATTCTTAATGATTATTTCTTAAAAATTTGTAAGATTTTTTTATAACATAATTAAAATTTATTAGTATACACATATATATATATTTTTTTTTTACTTCAAAACGGCAAAAAAATTAATAGAAACGGCTGCTTTAAGAAAAGGATAGATCGTTGGAAAACATTTATAACGTTCATCTGTGAAAAATTTTACATTGGTGGTTAAAAGTCAGATAGATGTTCGCAGACAAGTAATAATAACTTTTAAGATATAGTAGCACATTAGTAACTAAGAAGTATTGTAATAAAATTTTGCTCAAACTTATGTACTTTTTTTAATTTAAATAATTTGTTTTAGTGCATTTTATTTAAATATGATAAATTTAATAAAGACCGCAGCCCCTTAGATTGTTTGCAATTATTACGTCAGTAACTGCATCGAACACAAATTGAATGTTGTTTGTGTCTGTAGCACAGGTCATGTGGCAGTATATTTCTTTTGTGGTAGATTTATTTTTCGCTTCGAATTGTGCTTGAATATATGCCGCCGCTTCACCATATTCTTGTGCCCCTGTAAAATAAAATTAAATTTATCAATAAGCATGAAATTGTTACTTGTTCTAATATTCTTCAAAAATAGTTTAGCACAAATGCGCGTTTATTCAATAGGCTTAAAAAATGATTTAATTTCTTTGATTTTATATTAATTTTCATAAAAAACGATCATTTGGTCTCAAAAAGGGTCGGCACGGTACTTTAAAGGTTGAATTAATTTTAATTTATATTAGGTATACAATTATTCAATTTTAATGGACTATTTTTAAAGGCGCAGTTACCTTAAGTTTGATAATTAAGTAATGTGAATTATATAATTATCGATAACCATTGCTTCTATGTATTTTGTAATTCCATAATACTCAGAAAATTATATTCAGTGCTTTAAAAAGCAAAGAAAATTGATTTTCTTCGCACACTAAATATATTTGATCAAAAAAGTATTCTGAATAAATATTATATTAATTTTAAGAGTGATAATATTCGATAATTTTTTGATTTTTCTAATGTAGCAGTAAAAAGGAGCTTTAGGTACCAGATAGATTTTTGCCTTAAGCACTTTTTACCGCAATCGTTACTTTAGAGAGAAAAAGAATTACAAGCTCTTCATACTAAGGTACAGATTTTTTTGAAGTCATCTTCATATATATAGTATATAAAATCTTATTTGCGCGTGTGATCCCGCGTACGAGTGGCTGACGAAAACTTTACGGGGGCTTAAAATCTGACACTCGAGTTGGGAACATTATTTTTCAATACACTGTGCGTACAATTCACTTTATCACACTGTTTTTAACGCGTAAATAGTACTTCTCGATACGAGTGCGGGAAAGTGATGAAAAAAGTCACACGAGGTTAAAATCACCTTCTCGCTCGTCTATCGAACGATACTTTTTGATACGACGTGCGCAAGGCTTAATTTAACGCGTGCGTTTTTATTCAAACGTGGGCAAAATCGATTTTACGTACAGTGGATCAAAAATAAATATCATAAGCACTACTACTGAGAGGCGGTAGTTGATGTAATTTGGAAAAACACCAGGCTATAAGTAAACTTTTACAGTTAATAAGGGTTCATCCCTTTTCATTACATTGCAATCATCTGCAAAATGGAAAATAATGCTAATATTTTTTATGATAGTTCTACATTAATTCTTTATTTTTTATCAAAACATGTTAGATTGAACTCTTTAGCCTCATTTGGTGTCTATATATTGAAGGTTTCAGATTTTGGCTTTGCCGTAACCTGTAGAAAGTTATAATTGTTCAATTTTTATTTAGTAAAACTGAAAATCTATGAACTTTATATATGTCATTTTGGACTAAAGCTATTGGGAGTTTAAAATTTTTTAAATTTGAAAAATATTAAAGTTGTCAGGTGCTGACCAATCTGGATTCGTTAGTTTACATCCGTTCGTTAGGGTTACAGGGCAATCATTGAAGAGAGAAAAGGTGATTCACTCCACGCCGAGGATCAACGAGAGAATTCTTTGGGGAAGAGTCGTGATCAGACTATTTATTTTTCACCAATGGGTAAACGATGTTCTCAGCCGTTCACGAATTTTCACTGAAGAAATAAGCTTTGGATTCTTGGGCAAGACAAGGAAGAAAAGGAAAGTATCAATTTATTCGACGACTGATTCGAGTGACAGTTCCCAATCTCGTGCTAACACATTAGCTTTCTAATAGGATTAGTTTTTTCATAGTCTATTTGACATTACACAAACTTATTTCTAGCGCTTTAATTGTGATTTCAGCAATTAAAAAGAAATTAATTCAACCTTTAAATGGCCATGGTAGTTGCTTTAGTGACTTATTGATTATATTAATGGCCAGCTCAAACACAACATGTTAAAAATTGATTAAATAGCAAATGTAATAATTATATAAAAAAATAAATCTTACCTGCGTACTCTGGAAAACAAATTGTTAATGGAGATTTCCTTATTTTTTCTTCAAATAAATCTTTTTTATTTAAAAAGAGAATTATCGATGTGTCCGTGAACCACTTGTTGTTGCAAATGGAATCGAATAATTTCAAACTTTCTTGCATACGATTCTGTAAAGGTAACATTATTTAATTAGTTTTTATTTCATATTTTTTATTTTATTAATTTTTAGTATAATAAAGGACAAAATTTATTAAAAATATTATTCATTGATTTATTTTTGTAACCATTATTGTATTTGAAGCCATTTTTTGGCGGGATCCCTACAGAATCTCAAAAAATATCTTTACGTAACCTGCTGAGAACCTCACGAGAAATTCTCGAGTTATACTTAAAAGATACAAATCACTAAAAAATGAAGTTAGAAAATAGATAATTTACATTTAATCTACATAGTTTTTTAGCATTTTCCCAAATATTTTTATATTTTGGACTTTCTTTTTTCAAAAACAAACATCGTATCTAATTCTATATTACAATCCATTGAGTTAAATATAGATTTAAAGTTACTGACATTACGTGCTTTTAGTTATGCTCTCATAAGATTCTGTCTAGATTTTCACAATTCTAATGATACTAAATTTCAATAATTATTTAGTTAAAATATGATTGACACAATTCTTTAATTAAAGTTATATATATACTTTATTTTAAAATTCACTTTGTAATTCTAAAAAGTTAAAATATTAGGTGTTGTAATTTTGTTTTAAAATAAGTTGTAAACCAAGTTTACATAATATACCTTCCTATACCCCAAGGAAACTTGGAGAATTCTGGAGTAAAATTCTGAATTTTTGAAACAGTCAATTCCATCTGTAGGGTAAAAGATAATCATGCTTTGGACTTGCTTTTATTGAATTTTATGTCAAAAGACCTGAAGAAAACTCAAAAAAGTTGTCTCTGAAAGGCTGCAGGGCTTACCAGGAGAGTATCACTTGTTTGGATCACGGATTTTGTTCAAACTTTGGGATATGTTTTCTAATGTTAAAATAT
>JAWWML010012420.1:0-27307 GCA_035047165.1 Ormyrus rosae | reverse complement strand
AGAAAGGATTACTAATATTTAATCCACGTTGACTTAAATTACGACTTAATGAATACTCACTACTCTTAAGTAAATTCATGGTTTAAATATAAACGAATGGAATGACTGACTGCACAATTATTAGTATAAGATTTTAACACGCTGATTATTTACTATTACTGTACTTACCGAGCGAAGCGAGAAAGAAAAGTCTCGCGAGGTTAATAATCAACAAAAACACTAGTATCGAACTGTATTTTATACCACGAGTGCCGAAAAATCATGTTAAAATCGTGATTTTGAGGTTAGAGTTACACTCAGTGTAATTGTGCGATGGAAGTAATTCCATTCATTAATATTTAATCCGCGAATTCTTTAAGAGTAGCAAGTTTTCATTTGATCGTATTTTAAATCCACGGTGGATTAAATATTAATAATCTTTTCTCTCTGTGCATGCTCGCATTTTTCCGTTCTTTCCCTCCGTTCCATCGTTCCAATTCTTTCATTCGATTTCATCACGGCGGCACCCCTTTGGGGATAAGCGCGACGAAAATGAGCTTCCAAATGAGAGCGAGGGAGAGAGAGAGACTCTTCGAGTCGAGAGAAGAGCGGAGGCGAGGAAAACCTAACTTGATATCCGTCGAGCGCGAGAGAAAATCTGATATTCCTGTGGTTCTTGAAGCGACTCTTCTTGTCTTTTGCCATTTCGCTTCTCTTTTATCTTTATATGGGCTCGATATATACGTTGCGAGAGATGCAATGACCCTTTTTGCTTCCTGAGAGAGACGGGAGAACATCGAGCGAAATCGTACTTTTATCTTTCGCGTGCACTCCTTTTTCTGCCTTTTTTAAATGCAATCTTGTGTACCTATTAAGTTACATCATTAAGCATTCTTAAATGACGGACTCGTCTTATTTTTTCAGTCTTAAAGGAAGATCTTTACGAAACGGATTTTGTACCTCATTGTGTTAGTGACTTTCAATAGAGTCTAGAAAAATTCTTTTAACGCAAAAGATCAAATATTAATCTTATCTTTTATATATTAGTAAAAAGTCATTTTCATCACATTTAATGTTTTTATAAATACTTATCATAAATATGTGGTAAAAATTTTATGAAATTTACTTTAAAATTATTATCGTCCAACAGAGTATTATGTTAAGCAATTTTCAATGATCTAAATTCCGTTTAGTAATATCATACAAAATTGTTCAACAATTTTCCCAATTGTCAAAATCTATATCGATAAATCTAATATTGCAACCTACTAATTAACAAACAATTTCCCAAAGAACCCAACGAAATTATAAACCCCGAACTCGACCGATCGTTCTGATCGAAAATTAAAATCGAAACGCATTTCGCTAATTAATTAGTTACAATCTGAAGTGGCGCCGCATTGCTAACGAGGCACTTCGTCTGCCGCATTTTCCGCGGCGTATCGAGGTTCTTTCCGCCCCGCCTTTTTTCCCGTCGTCGCGCCGCCGGAAAATTCATGCAAAATATTTACGGCGGACGGAGGAAGACAGAATGGTAATAAGATGCTAATTACGACTCTTTAGCCGGTTTACTTTTCGTCGTTCAACCTGGCCTGAGACTGTTTACGGTACTCGAGATCGAGCATTAATTGTATTGTTCTGTATAATTTTTGGTAATGGATTTTAATTAGAATCTTACATTCGAGCGCCTCGGAGGGCTGCGTAATCTCGTTAACTGCTGCCGAAATGATTAATGAATAGTTAAGTTTTACGCTCTGCTTAATTATTTTGTATAATTGCCGCATTTTGCCGGGAAAGCCGAATTTTCATAAATCTAAATATTCATATACGAGATAAGGAAGCGGGAATGCTCCTCGGCATTCGAACCATCTTAAACCTTATTAGTATGTACAGATATTTTTCGAAAAAAAGAACGGATAATTTGCTGCGTGAGTAGGAAATGTAATTTGAAAATTGTAATTTGAAAGAAGAAATTCTATCACATGTAATAATAACTCAGTTTTAAAATGAGAGAGAGTGTTAGTCGTAATTAATTTTTCAAACAATTTATAATCCACAGAACAAGACGAACTAATCGGCATAATTGCAATTACACTACCTGAGTGACAAGTTGTCTTAGCAGAAATTGTGCAAGCATAGAAAAGATGAATTTTAAATGATATCCATATCTCGTGATCTCATTTAAAAACTACCTTTTCTATACTCTTAAACGACAGATATTAATACAAAACAGAAGTCCCTCTTAAAAAAAAAAACAAAAGAAAAACTATCGAGTGACAACCGCGCTTTCAAGTCACCCTAATATCGGCTCGTTCCGTAAACTCCTCACGCAAACTTGGATAATTCATTGTAATAAGTTTTGCTTCCTCGCTGAAACTTTATACGGGCCGGGAGATTCGCTGGCAGGGCACTTCGTGACTCCGCCTTGACTGGTTTCGAGTGGTCAGTCCGGATGGCCCGTAACGCGCAGAATGGAATGCTTAGAGCCGCGACGGGGGGGGAGGAGAGGGACAACTGCTTCGATTCGAGTTCGCCGGTCGAGGAGACAAGACGCTTGGCGACTCTCGCGCATGAATGATGAAGCAGGCAATCAGCTAATGCTTTAAGTCCCCGGGATTTTAGTCAAGTTTTATGGGCAATCCGCGGGGATGGTTAATCTTTCGATATTAACCAACAAGACGTCTCTTTCATTGGCGCTACTTAAGTACGCAAGATTGTGTTTAGTCGATTTTGTCACTAACACTTTGATTAAACTGAAACTGTTAAAAACAGGATGATTTATAAAAAGCCAATTTTTGAAATGTCTGAAATCCTGGCCTTTTTTAAATAAATATAGAATTTTTAACGCTTTCGAGTAAAGTTTTGTTAATTTACTTACTAAGTTGTATGATTGTTTGTTATACGAAAATCACAATATTGTTAACTCAATAATCTCCAGGTTTGTTTGATTAGTCAACGTATGTACAATGTCACGATATTTACTTTGCGAATTAAAAACTTCAAAATTCATTTGTTCTGACAAATCGATACACATTTTATATATAAACCTCTTCCTCCCACTATTTACATTTCAAAATTTTCACAACCAATCAAACATAAATGTCCCTCGTTTCAATCCCGCAGGAAAAATTGACAAAACCCTTAACCCCCCACCCCACCCATTGACTTCCTTTCAATCTCCACTCGAAAATCGGCCTACACTTCGGCCACCTCCGGCATCCAGCAAACAGCAGGAGCCTCGGAAGCACCTCCCGATTGATTCCCCAGCACACACGCAGAAGCATCCTTCTCCCGGGCAGCATTCGTCGCTCTTTACAGCTCGATCCGCGTACATAAAAGCCACCAGGCACACGGCGGCTTCGGCGAGAGGGATCAGATTCTCCGGCGGCGGGTAAGCCGATACGAAGGCGGCCGATGTAACGGCGATGATTCGATTACCGATCAACAAAGGATAAGGAGAGACAGCCTCTCAACGGCGGGCTCCTAAGAGTGCGAAAGCGCGCGCGACTCCCGCATCCCGGGGAGCCGAGCGGTTATCGGGTTTCATTGTCGCGCCGCCGCCGCGGCGCCGATGGGAAATAATAAACAGCACTTTAGCGCCGTTATGATACTGTGGCGCGCGGAACGCTCCGCAGCCGCTCTCGAGTGTGTAATGTTTACTGCCGAGCGGCGCGCGGCCGGCTCGTGCAACGTTCTTGTTGTCGTCGCCGTCGTTGTCGGGCGAGATTGTGGTTTCTGTGTGGGTGTGCTTGTGTTTAGCGTAAAATTTGATTTCGAGCGTTAGAGCGACGCGCGCGTATCGGTTTACGCGCCGAGTTTTTACGGCCCCCGCGGCTTTGTTTTATTTAATGCCGGATGTCGAGTGGCCGGGGGGTGGATAATGAATGTTATTACGCGACAGGCGGTAATGGCTGGTTTGCTGATTGGTTTCGCTGGGTTTGCTGGATTCAGTTAGTGAGCTACTTTTAAGTTATTCTTTAATTCGAGTAAATAATTGCATGATTTCACACAGTTAAATTCAACATCTATATCTGAATTTCGGTCAAATTTTAAAAAACATATAGAATATTCTTTAACTTCACTTTGCATGAAAAAAAATCATTATTCTAATTTCTAAAATCATGTGTGCAAAAATAATTGCGCCCCAGAATGTCCAGGACTGTTTGGCCGCGCGTTTGCAATTCTAACGTGCCTCGCGTAACGACCAGTTTGACGCTCGGCCCCCTTTCGCGCCTCCCGCCCATTGGCCGAAGAAGAAATAATTTCCGGCCCTTCTTCGATTAGCAAATTGACACCGAGAGCGCGCGCTTTCTCTTACGCGCGTCATCGATCGGCCCCTTACAGTGGAGGGTAAACGGAGAGAAGATACCTGTGTAACAGCGTCGTAAAAAAATCGGTCACGCGACACGCGCGTAATTGAGTGCTTTTTCTGTCTAGTCGATTGGATTCCTTTCCTCTCTCTCTCTTTCTCTCTCTCTCAGCGCGTCCGGGAGAAAAGCTAATTTCGTTAAAACGAAGGGTATTCCGCGAAAAGAGGAGCACGGCGCCAACGAGCGCCGAGCACGAAGCCGGCATAGGGAGCGTCGCTTGTTTCGCGCCCTTTTTGCAAATTTTGAGCGAACAGCTTTTCTCGCCGTCTTTCCGGAAGGCCGCCGACGATCGTTTACTTCGGTTTTATCGAGAAGTTTGGGCGGGTTTAAAGTGGACGATCTCGTTTCGGATGCAACGGAATATATGTTTGTTGCTGGTAACCCTAGTAATTATGCAATAGATCAAGTTTAGCCGAGCAAAGAGAAAGTTTTGCGCGCTCAATAATTGGCGTACGGATGTACGTTCTATATATTCCGAGGCTGTAGATTGTTGAACTTCATGTAACTTGCGCATGAACGTTAAGTGGTTTAAAGATAAACAAAAGGTCTAAAATTGAATTTAACATATTTATATGCTTTATTGCAGGTACGACTTGGGGACGGACAAGCTGCATTCGGTCACTTGGTACAAGGACAACGAGAACATCTACAGGTTTACAAGAAAAAATAACAAGCAGCAAGATTTTAGCATAAGCGGCGTTCAAGTAAACGTAAGTAAATTTTTTACACGATTTCTTCAATTTTAGATTGCACGATTGTCAAAAAATTTGTCCAAGAACCTATTGAAATATAATCGGTCACCAGGCTTTAAATGAGAAAAAAAACCTATAGATTTTAAAAGGCCATTGATACAGTCGATGAAAAACTAATTTATGCATCCTAGCCTTCCCAAAAAACTTTTCTTCCCAGCGGCGTAATCCCGCTGTTTTCGCGTCCAGCCATCGCTCTTAATTTGATCCTTCGTCGACTTTCTGACGGATCACCGGGAGAGGTAGAAAGCGGCGCTCCGTAGCCCCGTGGCAAGCAACAGGGAAAAGAATCGAGATCTTAGCGTCTCATCGTCGCGCAGCTCGCCAGCCAGCCCTTTTTCGTCATCCCGGATAAGAATCGAATGACCCGCTCGCACGACAGAGAAGCGCCCCTCCCCCCATCCGTCCGGATACATATATCCAGGAGAGGTCGAAATCCTGCAGAAGAGCTTTTCCTCGTCCAAGGCGAAAGCCTCCGAGCTTTAACGGCCGGTCCCGGTGATCCCTTCAAACCGAGTAGTAAAAGTCCGAGGACAGCTTGAGCGAGTGTCCGACGCTAATGCACTCTCCTCTCGGGGCCCCGATTATTCCCCCGGAAATATTGCCCGGCGCCCCGAGCTTTTTCGCCGCGCGCGCCGTGCGGTTCGTCGCCAAGGATGTGCGGATTAGCATCGCTGATGCTCGCGAGCCGATAAAAGCGGCTGGGCGTAATTTCCTTTATTATGCCCCGGGAAAAAGGTAATGAATTTAGGTGGTAGATTTATATCCGAGCGGGCTGTTGTGTGTCCGCCCGTCGGTAATACACTGTGCGCCGCTCGTAATTTCTGCCCGCGCGGGAGAAGAAAAATGGCGTTTACGGGGGGAGAAATTAATTTCGAGATTTTAACGGGGAGAGTTACGGCCCGCCGTTTCTAAGCTTTGGAAATCCATGCATGTAAATTTTTGGGCTTTATTATTTTGTTTAAAGCAGCTATGTGCGTGAGGCTTTGTTGCTTTCTGCCTCCTTTTCGAGGTTTCGCCAATTTTTTCTTTTTCTTTTTCACCGCGGAATTTACACTTTTGCCGTCGCGTGTTTATGCTCGGTTGTATATGTCTTTAAGATAATTTATTATAATTTCTTCTAATTTTATACCAACTACTTTCATAAAACAATTTTTATAGGTAAATATATAAAATGTGTAAAGTGCCCATCGTAAATCGTTAAGGAACTTTTTTAATTTAACTAAACTGTTAATTTATTTTAATAGTAAAGTAGAACAGAGCAAGCAGCACTTTATTTTATGAACTTTATTTTATGAATAGAACATAAGGGTACAATGAAATACAGTTCATATAGTTCATGAATATCGTGCCTTAATAACCTTTATCTTACCAAGCATTCACGACCTTAAACTAATGATTTATCTTACATTCTAACCAGAAATCTCATTCTCGCATCGTTCGAGTGATAAGAAAACGATCCCACTAATAATTGCAAACATTATCATCGACTCAAAAATCCTCTCTTCTTGTCCGTCTCCGCGACTCTTCCCGCAGCTTGCGGGAAATCCTTGTAAGCTCGGCCTCGAGCAAAGTCGGCGTTTCGATTGCTCGTTCGGGCAGCTCGTA
This sequence comes from Ormyrus rosae, assembly GCA_035047165.1. Classification (NCBI taxonomy): domain Eukaryota; kingdom Metazoa; phylum Arthropoda; class Insecta; order Hymenoptera; family Ormyridae; genus Ormyrus; species Ormyrus rosae. The sequence continues at coordinate 20,601 of JAWWML010012420.1, read as the reverse complement.
AACGTCGATACGGATGTGCGGCGAGGCCGACAAAGTACAGCGGTCCGCTTGATCTACGTCCGCCGTCTGCACGAAAAATCTCCCCGCGCGCTTTGAGGGATCCCCGCGCCTGCGCCGAGTCCCTCTCTCTTCCTCTCTCTCTCTCCTTCGTTCAAAATTGATGCCGAGTTCGATTTGATTGCTACTTCCCTCCCGCTTCCCTTCTACTTTTTCTCGAGGAATTACAAGACAAACCGTGGGTTGTCGGTTAAGAATTCGTTGCGCGAATAAAATTCACGGGCGGCGCATGTGTGCGTTTGTGTGTGTGCGTGTGTGTGTTCGCCCGGTAAGTTGAATATTTATGGCTGCGCAAAGGCGAGGCAAAGAGAACGCCACGGGCTTTGAAGCGGACGAACTCCGCGACGCCGAGCCGGAAACTCGCAGGCTTCCAGCCGGGCCGATTGGCATGATTTTTTATTGACGCCAGGCAAACACCCGAACAATGATTGGACTTTTTTGTCCGGGACTCTTGCTTTGAGATCGCTCGCAGTATAATTTCAGACGCCTTTGCCGGGACTTTTTTTTTGCGAGCTTCTAATTAAGAATTCAAGCGGACCGGAAAGCTTTTAAAAATATACGTGCCCGCGATTGATTTTCTTGTAAAAAATCGAGCGCCATTTCTGTCGGCGGGTGTAAATATATGGTTAAGTTGAGACCGCATTGCTTTGCATAAAAGGGTTTTCTCGCGTCAATATTAATCAACGCGGAACGGTTTATTTTTAAATTTCCGTAAAAGGGAAACTGCATCCCCTATCGTCTAATTGGAATAAACGAACGTTTATTGACAAGGGATTAGTACCGCAAATTTATTTGCAAAATTCGAAGCACCCGAAAGCACTTAACGAAAGCAAGAAACGCGCTCCAATAATACTCGCGGGTAAAATTAATTTATCGAGGATCACTTAGAGCCCCCCGCCTTAACCGAATCTCCAATAGCCAAATACGCAGCTCTTAAACTATCAATTCGCCCCCTCGTATCCCATCCAATATCAATTTTACAACGGCTATTACACAAACCGCAAGAGGCAGTTTAGCCTCATCAGGCCCGTAACTCCGTTTTTACGCCGTCCGTCTACCGCGAAACGATAATGCGCCGCTCATAAATCTCCGGCGAAAGAAGCGCGAAATCGGGGGATCGTCGCATGGAAATGGTTATACACACTATACACCCCCCCGAGGAAGAGCGCGCCGGCTTATCGACCGGTTTGCGGTTCCCAGCTAGCCCGAATAGCCCTATCCCTCTCAGGCCGTCGTCTCGCTTTGTAGTGCCGCGCGTATGACAGCAAAGTGAGACGGAATGACGTTTGACCGCACGTTGCTGCTCTCGTGGCTGCCGCCGCAACGTCCTCTCGCTCGCTCCCCCAGCTCTTTGACGTTTGGAGGTGAGAGCCGACGAGGGAGCGGCGTGACGCAGGACCGTTTGTAATTACCTAATGCTGTAAGATCGCAATGATCTTGGCGAGAATTGTCACGGATTTCAATGGTTTGCGAACGTGAAGAGAGTTGAGATAAATTTAGACGGATTGTATTTGGGATTATTATTTTATTTGCCGATTCGTGGTTTCTGATCGATTGGCTCATGCGGAATTGAAATGTTGGGTGGATAACTTTGTTCTCCTAAATTATTTTGTAATTTCCCACGGTAGATTTATAGATTAATCTGTAAAGAAAAAAACGAGCTTTTACAATCAATCTTTTAAATTGCATTATGGCAAATTGAGTATACATTAGTTTCTTTACTTTACATATACTTGTTATTCGTATTGTCAGCTTTAAGTAATTGAAAAATACTCAATTTTTTGTTAACCCTAAATTTAGAGTTCCATATTACCTCAAACTAAATATACTTTTAGGAAATTTGCAATTGTTTTTCTCAATTTTGCACTATTCAAACTTGCAAATTAAATCTTTCTTGAATACATTCATAAATCTAAACGGTGCTTTTAGTGTTCATCGACTTTTTAAGAAGAAAAGTCGATATTGCTTAACTAGATCAAAATTAACACAAATATCAATAGCATTAATATAAATTCGGCAACCAATATCTATTGTTAAATTGCCATAAAAAAACTATCAATAACATTGACATGCTCTCAAGATAATTATTGTTTAACATTAAATTCAAAAAATTCATAAAATTACAGGTCGGCGTTTGCGCGGCGCGTTTGAATCCTGTCCACGTATCTAGTTCACCTCTCTTACAAAAGCCGCGGACAAAGAGCAGCGGCCGGTTGCGCACAATGCTCCCCGCGGTAAAACGTCATTACTCTGTGTAAAAATTTATTTTGCTACGTTAAATAAAAATAATTTACGAGCACAAAAGACGTGCCTTTCTTTGGTTCCAAAAAAAGAAAAAAAAAATTACTCAAACTTAATGTAGACTGTTTCTACGATGATATACGAATACAGTGATAATCTGTGAGTGCCTGACATAAAAATGAAATAGTGCCTGTCTAGATGTAAAAAAAGCTCAAGATTTATTGTTAATTTATTTATTTAATTCAAGGAAATTTAGAAATGTAAATAGGTAATTAGAGTATTTAAATTTAACATGCTAATAATGCTGGTTAATCTTAATAAGTAAGACTTTTATCACTTTATATGTAGGAATTTTAGACATTACATCGATATTAAGTAGAATTTTTATGCAAAAGATGTCATTAAAATTTGAATAAATTTGAATTTGAAATGCAGTAACTAGTTATAAATTTCAAGCGTTTAAAACATTATCAATGTACTTAACAACTGTTGGGAAAGTTGAGAAAAATCCATTCAAACTTTATAAGATAATATGAATAGTTTGTATGCAAGTATCCTTCCATCGTATAAGCAAGATTAAGCTTATACATGTATGAGGAACTATCGATACGAACAGCTTTTATAGAAAACTATATAAACTTATTAAGCAAAAGTTAAATATAGATCTGGTTATATACCAAAATACCTTTGCTAATTTTTAGAAACATTATTAGCAATTTTTCGAAAGAATCAATTAAGATTATTTATTCAAACTTCAATCAAAATATTCAAGGGGAATTTAAATGCTCTCAAATAGTCCGCGCTGATGGTTATATCAATATCGAATCATTTGTAATTTCGCGAGGAAGGTCTTGAGCGAGAGAATTCGAAACAATTTAGACATATATTCGTACGATAGAGGCGAGAGAGAGAGAGAGAGCGCGCAGCTCAATAAAAGCAACGGCACTCCGCCGTCCCGTGAAATCGCAAATTGCTTACATTTGCATTATTCATTAGGCCAAATCGATTGACTTGGTCGTCTTAAGACGCTGCCTCGGATTATATTGGGCTATCGCGAGACGCGCGCGATTTCTTTTAAAATGTTTCCCCAAGTATCTGTTGAACTTTGCGAGAAGTCTGCCTTCCGAGCGAGTAAAAACAGTTGAAATAAGAGCGAAGTAAATATTTTACTAAAGAAAATTCCAGTCCGTGAAATGATGCTTCGAGAGAATTTACATTGGACAACGAAATGAAATTAGGAATTAAATTGCAAGAAAGAGTTTACAAAGATTATATATTTTAATTAAAGTTCAACGCGCGAATTTTTCATATTTATGCTATATTACGCCGTTAGAATCTGTCGATATCAATTCTTTATTAGCAGCTGAACTAATATCAAATGTTACATCAACAATTTAGAGGTGCTTGTCCACGTCATAATGTCGCATATTGGAAGCCCGTTTTCTAATTTATTTAAACAATTCAACTCTCCTTGATATCCTTGGCAGGTGAACGGATCCCAGACGTCTCGAGAGAGTGTAACGTTTCGAACTCCTAGCGGGACGCTCTTTAAGAGCTTCATAATGAACGCTGGAGAGCGATAAAATATCGGTTTATTTGTAGTTTCCTGTTTTATTGCTGATCTTGATATCGAAGCATTACAGTTAGTCATCGAAACAGTAAATTTTTATCGTTAAATTTTATTTATTATTTAATGTTTATTTGTAATTAGTTACAGTGTTTGAAAAAAGTAAATTAAAGAATCTTCGTTAAATTTCAAAAACGTAATACCACCGCGTAGAATAGCTTAAATTAATTGTTGAAAATTTTACTGCCGCAGAACCGTAATCTCGCGCAGCGAGCTACACGAAAGTACAATTGCGACTCGCCATTTTCCGACACAATTCAATAATCTCAGTAGTGATTAGATAAATGTAAACACATTCCAGCAATGCGCTTATTACCGGAACGTCAAGTACTGATCTTATCTCTTCCATGCAAACTCAACCGCCCGTCGCGTATCTAGAAACGCTGCGCTACTCGCATTCATATGCAAATGTGTCTATCATCTTTGGAATTTTTATTCGACCCCCGTTAATTAAAGTTGCGCGTTGAAACGAGAAACGTAAATTGTAATTATTTAAGGAACTTTTTCCACTCGCGGCGACGAAGAGGAGACAAAAAAAAAGTTTAATGCGAATATTTCGCGAGAAATTTTCCCTGTTTTAATCCGAGCGCAGCGAGATCTCTAAAACCGGGAGTACAGCCGAGTATTTAATCAGAGCAGAGATAGACAATTTTAAAATTTCCTCGTCTATTTAAACGGCTCTATCCCCAACTGAACTGTATACTCGCAAAAATAAAACAGTAAGTCGGCGGAATTTACCCCTCCACGCGTCTTCCAATACCGCGGCAGTTGAGAAGAGAATCTCAACGACTATCGGAAGTACAAGCCCGAAACTATTGACCGAGGCCGCAAAAGGCAAATGCTCGCCCAGAGCGCAGCTAAAGATCGCCCGGATAACGAAAGCTCGAATCTCCAGGAGGAAAACAATGACATCCCGCGGGGGGCGCGCGCGCTTTTTCCGCATTCGTCGGCCGAAATCTCGACGAGACATCGGAGAATCCCTTTGGTATAACGAGTTTACGCGGAATTGCTCGTTGCCGCTGCATGCGGAAAGAGCCAAGTTGCTGCTCCTCGCGACGAAACGACGAAAGTATAAGGACGATTCGCCTCTCTCTCTCTCTCTCTCTCTCTCTCTCTCTCCTTCTCTCTCGAGGCACTTCTCCTTTTGCTCCGATAAGTGAAGAGAGAAAGAGAGGGAGTGCAGTAGTTTAGCGCTTGCGCGCAGAGGAAAAAGTTAGCGGAGAGAAATAGGAGAAAGAAACAGTTTTTCCAGCGATAAAAATCGTTGAAACTTTCCTTCTCTCTCACTCTCTCTCTCTCTCTCTCTCTCTCTCTCTCTCCCTCTTTTTTTTCTTCGCCTTTCACTTCGCCGGGTTTCCTACTATCTCTCCGAAGTCTCTTCCTCGGCGGAGCTTTTTTTTCTCGGGTTTATAAGGCGATGCGGCCCATTAGCCGGTTATGGAAAACTGCTAGATTTCAGAATAAATGATTTCTTATCGATTTATGGAGCTTTACTTAATAGTATTAAAAGCTTTCCGAGTCTTCCGGGGGGTTTCGCCTTCTTTTTACGGTGCGGGAAAGAACTTTTCGAACCTATAAAAAGCTTACGCGGTCTATCGGCAAGTCGAGTAATAATAAATAAGCCAAGCAAGGTCAGATTATAAAATGAAAAGTTCGGAAGATGCTAAAAAGTACGGCTCTGGATAATTTGTGTACCGGCGGATATGAAATGGTAATGGAGATTATAATAAGCATCTTGCGAACTGTTATTGAACGAATTTATAGCTTTGTTAAATTTTTTATCAAAGTTTTTTAAGCTTTATTAGGTCAGGGCTTTTTTTAATACCCTTTGATAATTTTATTAATTGTAAATAACTCAAAATTTGATTTTTAAATTTTTCGTAACCCGGAGTGGGAACATTAATTTGCCACAATCAAATCGTCCATAATTTCAAGGCGAGATGAGTTTCCAGCCTTTGTATATCTGATGCAGCGAATAATTAATAGATTTTATCTGCGAATTTAAGCGTTATAAGCTAAATTTGCTCTCCATCCTTGCTTAATCCCAAACAAGCAACTGCCTTGTCATGTCTTCACCGCAGCCTCGCCTTCTCCCTTTCAAATTTCTAAACTCCGCATCATGTACTATTTACCGAAATCCACGAGGATTTCCTCCCGCATATATAGATAAGAATTAGCATCTTCCGAAATTTGCACAGCGCGCGCAACAAATTAAATTTGCATATCCCGCTTCGCCTCGAGCTCCTCGAAAAACGTTGATTTTTCGAAGTGCCCGCGCGCAATTTCGGGAAGCGCGCTTTTTCGAAAAGTTCCCATCTCTAAAACTCGCAGCTTATTCGAAAAACAATAACATTGTTTCGCAACTTCTCCAGACCCTTTTGAAAGTTTAGCGCGGTGTAAGTTTTGCGAGGAACTTATGTAACTTTATTACGCTTTGGAAATGGGTCAATCTTTGTAGATTTTTTTTTAACCCAAGAGCTGTAACTTCATTCGCAGTTAATTTTCCTCGTTCGGAAGGATGTTTCACTCGAAATAAAATTTTACGACCTTTAAAATACACCTAATTCTAAATTAGCGCCAAATTATTAATTAGACCGCGGGAATTTTTCGAAAAAGCGAGGGAAAGAGAGGAGGACAACTCGACCTCTTTGGGCCGCTCGTACAAAGCCATTAATGCTAATCGCTGGCTCTCTGCCTTCGGGCTCCGTTTCTATAACAAAGAGTCGGAACACCCAAGCGCCTGCGCCAGATCAAGGAGCCCAGGCTAAATGTTTTCCTCCCTCCCCGAAGAAAGACGCCACGCGCATAAAGTATTTCAATTTATTCGCCGTCGACCGCGTATAATAAAGCCGTGCATTCAAAGCCGCAGGAGGAAAATAAAGCGACTAGTCCTCGCGGGTCCTTGTTTGCCTTTGTACGGACGTACCACCGCTGCAAGCGCTGCTTGCCATTTCATCTTTCGCGCGGCTTACCCTTGTTGCCTTAGTACCTCTGCAGGCAGCTTATAGTCTCTTTTCCGCGGCGAACTTCGCGTCTTGTATAAGCGAGCCGAGAGAGAGAGAGAGAGGGAAACAGACGACCGGCAAACGGCTTAAGATTCGCGCGACTTTTTGCGCATCGGCATTTTTTTGCGATACGGCACGTGAGAATTCGGTTTCGGGCGCGTGCTTTTCCGGTGCGGCCGCCGCGTCTTTTGTGCAAGTGAAATATTGTACACGCGAAGGCTTTGAAATTTTTATATAAACCGTTTGTTGTCAGAGGGGGTCTCTCCTTTTCGAGTAGACGTGCTTGCTTCAAAGTTGTTTATAAAGCGTGATGGATTGCCTTTTTTAGTTCCAAGTCCTTTGATGTCTTTGTTGTTCGGTAAAAATTTAATTTCTTCCTTTTTTCAAGAAGCTCATAAAACTCTTATTTTCCTAGGAAAATTATGCACGCATAAGTTTTCTCGCAAAGGCGGACGGCCGCTGTAATTAAAAAATGCACGTTGTGCCGTGCGTACTTTGTTACTACTGTATAATTAATTTTATGAACTTTGTTAAAAATATACTATCATTTATTGCATTTTTACAAGTAACACCGAGATAAACGTCGAAATTGAGATTAAAAGGTAATATTAAATTTTGAATTCAAAAGAGAGCAGTTCAAGTCGCGAACGAAGTACTGGAAAATAATTTACCACCCCCTCCCCCCCCCCCCGCGCCGCGTCAAAAACTCCAACGTAATATGAAACTTCGCGCAGCACTCGAGTCACAAGCCAGTCGGCGCCTTCTAAAAATAGCCCCGGAAAACTTTATCTAAGCTCCGCATTTAAATTCCTCAGCTCCGCGGCATTAATGCAAATCAAAATTGAAATAAAAACAATTTCGCCGACCGACGCCGCAGCGCACACCGCCGCATACGGCAAGTTTCAATCCCGCCGCTGTCGCACCGCACGCACACATCCTCCGCTGTGCAAACCTTGCGCGGAACTTGCGAGCTTATCTTTTGCCACATTTTTTAGCCTCCTCTCTCTCTCTCTCTCTCTCTCTCTCTCTCTCTCTCTCTCTCTCTCTGTTCCGCCGCGGGGCAATAGAGCGGATATATCGCAAAGTCGCCTGCCGGCGCTTCCTCCGGAGCTCGTGAATCTCTCTTTGTGCGCGAGGCTGAGGAAAGAAAAGTCGTTTAAACGTTCTCGCGCTCGCGTTGAATGGGGTATTGTGAGGGGAGTTGGGGGGAGGCGGGGGAAGGGGGCGGGGGACGTTAAGTGCCGTTTATGTGGATGCCCGTACGCAGACACTTTTCTTCGCGAATTTATCGACGGAGAGCTGGAAAATGAGGCGGGACGCGGGCCTGTACACGCTTTCGCGCGGCTTCTTCGAAGTGAATGGGGAAACGGGTTATTTAAGTGGCGATTGGAGGCACTTTATGAGGAGTCTGATCGAGCTTGTAAAAGCTCGCGGTGGATTTACGGGGATTTAAATACATAATTGCATGACTAATTCTGCGATTCAAAGTGCAAAAAAATTGAATATAAAAAAAAAGCTAAAGTGCGTAATGTATTACATTTTTTCACTAAAAGCAGCAAAATAACAATCATTAATCTTCATTTTCTCGTATCAAGATCACCGCGATAGAAACAATACCGATCGCGCAGCGGCGTTCGCTGGTTTAAAAATTTTAATAACAACAATATTCAAGAGTTAAAATCGTAATTAAAGCCATAAAATCAGAAAACTGAATTAGTCGTTAGTGTAGTATCACGTTACTTTCCCTTTCGAAAGGGTTGATGTTTTCCTTCATCATCGCATGCGCTGAACAAAGACTTAGGCTCGATAATCATTACTCGTCACGTGAGAGTAGAGACACGCACATACGCTGTTCAACTCGCTAATTACGACTTATTGGAACATACGATCTTTAGATAGAAGTGAAGTGTGTCAAGATTTTTTTCCAAAGATTTAAATGGACTTTAATCCTAATTATAGGAGATTCTAATAAAATTAGGAAATCTATTATTAGGAATTTAGTTTTTTAAGTTCAATTGTATAATCTTGAATCTATTTTTTACATTTAAACGGAATTAATGAAATCGCTCTTTTTCCGAGTCATACAAATTTATTTATTTATTATTTTCATAAATAGAGCATTCAAAACAGTCTTACAATGTTTCAAGGGTCTGAAAAATATCTGAAATTTCCGATTGAATTTCAATGCTTAATTCTAAAATGCGAGAAGGCAGCTTAAGAATCCGAAAATTAAATACCTCTTCCCTCCTCTATAACGCAGACAAAGCCCGGATCTTTTCCTCCTCGGTGAGCCTTTTCTTACTCAATAGCAGTAAATAGATTCGTCAACATTTGAATTCGAGAAGACAAGAGAGCCGGGCCCATTTCCTCCGTTCGCCCCTCCGGCGCTCCGTAAATATGTATGTACAGAGAGAGCCGAAGGAAACGACGGAGGAGGCCACGAATGGCCGCGCATGAAGCGTTTAAGGGAATCGGATAACGTTTGCGTTTAATAGCCTGAATTCGCCGCGGCGCAGTTTGCATTTTTATTGACTAATATCGGGGACGAATCCTTGAGTTTTTGCCCGCTGCGCTGCGCGACCCCGGAGCGTAAGATGTAATCGTTCTGATGCGCTCTTTCACTCTCCGAACGCTCGAGGATTTTACGGGCCCGAGTGCGCGCCCTCTTTTTAATTCAAACATGAGCAGTTTTTACATCGCCGCGCAAGCGCGCGCGCATATATGCGGGCTTTGATAAAATACTTTGATGCCCCGGCAATAAAAAATTTATTTTATGGACTCAAGTGGCTTCGCTTTTATGCGATAAACGAATAATGCAGAAACTCTATCTCTCTTTCTCTCTCTCTCTCTCTTTGAAATTTTACCTCTTTCAGGTATCTTTGCGTTTTTCGATATTAATAACGATTTATATATTGATACTGTAATTTTCGATCAGGAATTATAACGGCGAAATTAATGCTTTCGCGTGCGATTGTAACGGGGTCACGATTTTACTGGCCCGTCGGCAACGCTCGAATTTCATTTATATGCGCGGGTATAATAAAAATTTTTTAAATAATTTCCCGATCAAATGGCAAGTTCAACGCTGATAAATTGCGTTTATTTTTGAAAAATGGACTATTATTAAAAGTTGCATAATTAATTTTATCACCTTTTTATAATACGCAAAAAATTTATTTTATTATACCCTCGTTTCATTTTTCGATAGCCAAAATTAATTTTTTATTCACTTCCGATTTACGCGCCTCCATCAAGTAGCCAATGGTTTTTCTCCTATATAAACATTAATTAAAGAAAAAACTACAGACGCCCGCGAAACGCGGGGATAATGAAAACTAATATTAAAAAGCGGGAAAGCGCTTCTTTTCAGCGGCGCGTAAATATAAGGTCTTTCAAGCCGAGAAATTCCCTCGTGTTTTTCCAGCGGATTAGTGCCATTATAACAAGGATATCAAGCTGCCTCGGCACCTTGCTCAGAAGTACCAACAATGGACGGATCATTAACTAAAAAGCCCTAGTCTCGAAAGCCGAGTACAGGGATCTGGTGGCGGAAGGGGGGGGAGGAGGCGGATGGGGCCGCAATATTCTTTCCTGTTGCTCTTTACGCGCGCCGCCGCCGACGCGCGGCGACCGAAAGCTCGGCCAGAAAGGGAGGAGGAAAGCGGCGCTTTGATCTTCTCCTCTACTAATTATTACCTCCGGCTACGGAATAATTAAAGTTTCTATTAAGAGGATACCAAGTTTTGCGCAGTCGTACTTTGAGCGGCCTCTCCCCCCGAAAGTAGTTGACATACTTAACGTCGCGGCGTTTCAAGCTGATTTTCCGAATGGCGAGTATTCGTAATTATATTTACGCTAATGACACTAACGAACCAAGTTTTAATTGAGCGTCGACGATTTTCCGTTGGCTCTGCCAATTATGGGAGAACGAGAGAGAGAGAGGATAGAGATGCGAAGGGAGCAAGAGAGAGAGAGAGAGAGAGAGGAAAAGAGAGTTTTCGAGTGGCCGCATTAGGGGCTTTTATCTTCGGGCTCGTCGCCTCTTTGGGCGAAAGCGCCACTTCATCGCGTGTACGCGAATCATTCTTCAATGGCTCGTGCTGCACCTCCCCCCCCTCCGCCCGTATTAATGCGCCTATGATTGCGGGAGCGGGCGGCTCTGTTGGCGGAGCCGAGTGAAAAGCTTTCGAACAATCGCGAACCGCCGCGCTGATAAAACCAAGTTCGCTGCGGGCGAGAGTGCGGCGGGGGAGAGGCGCCGCGCGCGGCGCTGCTGCGTATATTCGCCCGATTTCCGCGGGGGGCTAAAGCGCGTTTTGTACCGTTATTTAAACGCGAACGAGTTCGCGAATTAAAGGTATATGTGTGCTTTGAATTAAACTAATAACTAGGTTGGATATCGCTCCTCGTCGGAAAGCCTGTAATTACGCGGGGAGGGAAGGCTGCGATGAGGTTTCGGCTATTAAAAACTTTATCGCGAGATATTTTATTCGCGGGGGCACAAACCCCGGGAGCATTCGTTCTTTCGTGCTCATTATTAATCATAGTAATTATTTAAGTGCCTTAATTAATATCTTCGTGGTATAAAACTGACGGATGGTTTATGATATAATAATTAAATGCACTCGAACGGTGTTAATCTTCTAGTATACATTAAAAGGAAGATAATTGTAAAAAGTATAAAACCTAGACAGCTAATAAAAGCAGATGCTTAATTAACGTAATTATTCATTCGCTCTGCAAAATAAAAATACTAAAATTTATATAAACACTGCCGAAGTGTCATGAGATAATAAATTAAATTATTTAAGTAAATTAAAAGAATAATACGTTCGAGTGGAAGTGCAAACAAACGTTCCACTTTAACGCAGTTACATTTATTTACGCCCGCTTAAATTTTTATATTTATTTCATCCGCATCCTAACTGTGAACGAAGCTTCATTCATTATAAATTAACTAAGCAAAAATACAATTCAATCCAAACATTGCCTCCGAATAAATTGCAATCGGCGGATAATCCACTGTTTACTTTACCGCGCCAGAGGGTAAAAAGTCCGCAAAAAATTCAGCATTAATAGCCGGGGCCATAAACAATATGCCAGAGCTCCTGGAAAATCCGGTTCCCCCCGCAAAACGAGGAGCTAACGCATACAATTACAGCCGCTAACCACCGGCGTTCCATGTCGGCGATCAAGGAAGGTCCAATTACGCGAGGCCCCTCAAAGGAATTAGGAATTAATTGAGCAATTCAATTCAGATTCATGAGCTGCCACGCTCCTCACCTCTAAAAATTTATAGGCAATTCGAAGCCCTCCGGCGAGCATCCCACCTTCCGCCGGCTGCCCGAGAGTCGAGTCTTTCTCTCCTCCTCCGCGCCCTCCCGACTTCCTGTTAGTGTAAAACGGCCGGGCTACGGGTTACGGGCTGTGTAAGCACGTCGCGCACCGCTGCCGCGAACCGAACGAATAATAACTCGCTCGCCATCGGAGCTTCTCTCCTTCCTCCCCCCACCCCCTTCTGGCGGACTTTATTACCCCCCTCCGTTTATGGGCTATCTCTCTGTCTCGTCGCAGCGGCAGCGCGAAGCGTTTCTCAAATAGCGGAAGTCGTTGGATTTTCGAGGCGAATCGCGAACGCGCGGAGAGGCCCTCCGGGCTCGACAATGGAATCTGGCCGAGCGACCGGCGGTTACTGCGATGCCCGAAAGTGGAGCGTATCTGCATAATTTCCGCGATGCGAAAAAGAGCTTTTCGGGGGGAGAGCCGGGCTCGGCGAGATGGGAGAGGATAGCGTTTCGGGGCGACTTGTTGATTTTTCGGGATTGTGGCTTTTGTTTTTCGCGGTAAGGTATATGGATAAAACGATAGACTCGCTGGCACTGCTTGAATTTTTTTGATACATTATTTTCTATAATTAATGTATGAAACTTCGTAAAAAATAAAATTTTAGCAGTTAAAATAATTTTCATCTCCGCACTTGTCATTATTCCCCACAATGAAACTATTACTGGCAGCGAGAATTGAAAAATTTTTTCAAAACCAAGCATATACGTATAATTAATATCAAAGTCGTTCGCTTCGGGCTTTAAATCATCGGACAAAAAATATCCGACAAAAACTCCGAGAATATAATGAGCTTCATGACACAGATAGGATAATTACCGTACACGAACACCAAGTATGTCCCTACATTCGCTTGTAACAATGAGCTCGGGTTTCTTCCCAGCCCCTCTGAAAATATCATTGTCCTTGTGAAACTATGGAAAAAAAATTAATTTAGCCAGGAAAGAAAATAATCGAGGAAATCCCATTAGTTCCATTTACGCTTTCGCAGTCCTCCTACGAACGCATATAACCAACTTACCGGGTTTCATTGTCGCGGGGTCGTGCCAAAGTGCACGCATGCGCGTACGCGCGCGTCGCAATCGAATTGTATTATATTATCGCGTATTATTACTTTCTTAACAGGAGGGTTGATTTCGGAATTTTTGGCAATTATATATACTCTTCGGGTCGATTTTAACGAGAATTCCATAAAGATATGCGTAATGTCGATTAATAAATGTGTTTTAAGAGCTTTTAGAAGTGGAATAATGGTTGTACTTCTGATTTATTCAAGTATTAAATACAAACGAAATTATGAGTTACGAGTTAGAGTTGCTATTCACTTTTTGTGAAAATTAAAATGGATTAAAGTAGATTCATTTTTCCATTGGTTTTATCACTCTTGAAAAAAAAGAAAATGCGTGCGATTTTTCACAAAAATCTACTTTTATTTCCGACTTCGAAAGTCTTTTTGTTTGTTTTAATACTAATAACTTTAACGAATTCTCAATTCAATATTTATAATTCAATGCGAAATTTATCAACTGTAAATAGAAGTTTTTTTCACTTTTTTTTCGAATGCAGCGTTTTTATTGACAATATTAAAGAGCAAAAGATAAAAGAATTGATGATACCACTCTTTAATGGCTTTTTCAAAGAGAAGTAAAACTTTTTTTTTTAAATTATCAAATAAAAATACTTTTTTTTATCAATCTACGAATGCGCGCAGTAAAAATTTCCAATTTTTATTGAAACCGTTTACCCTTTTTCCACGCGGCACACACAGAAATTCAATAACTCGAACTCCGCCAAATAAAACTCGATTGAAAAGCTTTAAATCGTCGGCAGCCCGTGTCTCCTCCTCACGCAATAAAGCAGTATCATTACAAGTACTGCCGAGCGAAGTAGTTCATTTCATGGCGGAGACATTAGCAGAGCTATCACTAAGAACCGAGAGGGTGGAGGAGACCGTCTTTGTCGTGGATTCATCGCACGTAAACGTCGTTACTTTTGCCGATATTAACGAGGGCGAATCCCGCCCCTTCCGAAAGACAGGACCGGAAGTGCAGCTTCGCGATAAGAATAAAGAGGCAAAGTGTTTTTTTCTCTCTCTCCCTTTTTCTCTCTCTCTCCCTGAAATGAAATTCGGCGGGTCTAGTTCTCGCTGGAAACCCCTGCTTTTTCAAGCCGACTACTAACTCTCGCGGAAATCCTCTTTTATTTCGTGCGCGCAATGCACCTCCCGTTTTTTTGCTGTCGTACGCTGAGAGCTTTGTCCGAAATTAATCTAGAATTCTTGCGTCGGCGAGGAAAAGTCCTGCGTTACTGATGCTAAAAATTTTGCGTACCTCTCCGCGGAATGGAATTTTATCTCCCTCGAAAGTGTGTGTGAGCTTCCTGAATTTGAAAAAGTTTGTCCCTTGATATTTGAGTAAAATAAAATTCTCTTGGCATTAACCGTGATATGTGGTCGGGTAACATTGTAAACTTTCTTTTGTATTAGACGATACGTAAAAACAAATATTTTTTACTGATTCTGCAATGATATGTTTGTTTAGAAACGTAAACTGAAATAAAAATTAGTTTTTTTTCTTGTTGATATTTTACGATTTACAGCTTAATGTAGAAACGCTGATTTATTAAGCCTCTTTTTAACAAAATTTGTTGATTGGCTATGTTCGTAAATTTGCTAATAATTAATTATCTTTTTATTCACATTAATCAGCGAAAATATACTTTAAAATCTGCATAATTAATTTTAAAAATAAAAAGTTGTGCCGGCGTTAATGATAATAAATCTGGCTTGAAGTTTAATTTGTAGAAGTTTGAGTTCGTTTCTCATATTTTATAAACACATAAAATATGGAAGTTAGGACAGGTGAATAATTAAGCAAAAAGTTAAACATTAAAGCTTTCTGAATTAAAATTTAATTAAAAAATTTTTTAATTTGTTGCAGGATGTAAGCCTCTTCTAATATAACAATAAATAAGTAAAAAAAATAGATAATTTGATTAAAAAAGAATATAAAGTAAAAACATTATTTACAGTAATTGATTTGCCTGCAGTATAATAAATTTTTCAAAGAAGAAACTATCAATCCCGAGAATTTCATTTTCATTAGTTTTTTCCACTATTGAATTACCTCAGAATTTCGATTTCAGAATCCGATGTGCTTTCTGATATTTCGTTACTGCAAACAATCTCGTTTCTCTCCAAAAATACAAAAGTTCACTGCAAAAGCTCCAAAAATCAGACCGCGAAAAAAAAGTGAATCGCGTGTAGATGTTACGCGAGAAAGGCCCGGATTTCGAATTCGTCGGCTTCCACACTTTATTTCGAGCTAAATAAATCAGCAAGCGGCAGAGGCAAAAAAAAAAGAAGCGAATATCAGCCGGTAAAGTGGCAAGTAATTTCTCATTATTTCATTACGTACATAAAATCTTGGAAATACTGAAAATGTTCGTTCTGCAATTCAGTGGAAAAATGAGCGAGAGAGAAGAGGGGAAAAAAAGGAGGATAGAAGGGCAAAAGTAGTGCGAGGGGAACTACCTCTCCGCGAAATAAAAGAGCAAAAACTGCGGCGGAAAATATATTTTTGCTATGTAGAAGCGAGAGAGAGAGAGAGAGAGGCAGAGAGGTAAAAAAGCTTGCGGTGCGGTAAATGGATTATCAGCATCGCGATTCTATCTGCTCCGCTTTTGTCCGCCGCCGTCGCGAACGAGATGCGCCGCCGATTCGCGCCACTTGTGAAGGAGGCGAAAGAGATGAGTTCGAGGAAAGCCAAGGAAAATGCTAAGGCTTGATCGAGCTAAGTGGGATTTTCAAATTTTTGTAAGCGCGGGCTTTCATGCTGTTTCAGTGATTTTCTTTTATGCCTTTAAACGACGTACTTAGCGAAGAATTTTGCTTAACAATGGAATCGAACTATAGTCGATCGAAGGAGAGAGCCGATTAGGCATTTTAAAAAAGAGTACTTTTTGAATAAGTATAAACGAATCAAATAAAAATAATTAAGTGTATATTTTCTTAATTGGCAAAAGCCTATTTTAACTGTACAGGTAAATAACTAACGATTGGTTTTTTATTTACTATTTTTTTTAAATTCGAGTAGATAAAATTCGCAACACGAATCGTGATATATTCAAAAACTCCGGCTTTAAAAGATACTGTTATTTAACAGTATTTTGTTTCCAATGTTTTTTATTCAATTCGCTAATTGTTCGCTCTCTCGCGGAACAATTAAATTCTCAAAACAACTTGTCACTACTCGATCCCGGAACGAAGTTTTCAAAGCTAACGCGAGAAATTTCCTGAAAATTTTCGCCCGATAAAAGAAGGAAACAACAGTTAATTTCATAAATTCAAGCATCGAACTTTGCCGCAGCGACGGCTCGAAACTGGCAAAGAAAGGCGGCACGTCCGAAGATGATATAGAGATAATTCGACGGACGCGGCGCGACGGGGCCAAACTAAATTCGAACAGATAGAAGATAGAACCCCGGACACGAACGGAACGATATTTCGATGCCATTCCAGGCGGCGTTCCCCCCCCCTCTTCCTTCTTCCCTCCGCGGAAGAACTTTGATCCTCGGGCGAGGTCCATTTTCGTTGGCTAACGTCATCCCGTCTTCTTCGCCGACAAGAACAACAACAACAGCAGCGGCGGCAGCAACATTCCCCAGCTGCGCCGCGCCGGCAACTCCCTCGGCGCGGCAAGTTTCGCCAAGGAATCCTCCTCTCGCAAAGCGAGTCAGTCCCGCGCGACAACAATATAAACTCGCGCGAGAGAGAGAGAGAGAGCAAGGGATTAACGATCGAGTCGGCCCGGCGTTGTTCCGCAGCTGTCATCCGAGCGCCGCGGCAGCTATTGTAGTTTATAGTGATGCGGCCGCTCGGCGCGAGGCACCGCCGGAGCGCCGGACGCTAATGTTAAGTAATGGCCGGGGAAAGAAAACGTAAGAGTTGTGGCTCCCGCGAGGCTTTATATGCCGCAAATTTACCTGCAGCCTGCACCTGCGTTTAAGGCTTAGTTGATGGCCCGTCTGGGCGCTCTGCTTTGTCTGGGCGTACTTTCGTTTCGCCGGCAGATTTTCCGGGAAATCGATTTGCGTGATGAAGTTTTATTTTGGAAATTTGCTTTTTTTTTCGATCGCCTGTTGCATCGGTATTTATTTGATTCGACGAATTTTCAAACAATTCATTTAATGTTTAAAGATGTTTAAAGATGGGTGTACTTGTACAATCTATGGTACTATAAATGCTTCATAAATACTTGTTAACGAGACTGTTACATTCAATAAAAGAGTAATGCTTAGAATAATTTTTCGATACAGCCTCTCGATGACCTCCGCCGATAATAGAAATTCGCCTCTTTGAACTTCGCCTTCCGCAAGGTGGAAAACCTCTTAAAGTATAAACTCGTACTCGGGACATTGAGTGGGGAGTGTGCAGGTCCCGAGAATACAGAGCAAACTTGGATTTTCTCTCTGACCGCGGAGCCGGCAGTTGTTCGGACGAGAAGATGGACTCAGCAAAAAATAAGCTTAATAAAACTTCGAGAAAAAGAAAGATTTTAAGCGAGAAAAATGATGGCGGTTATTTAAAATTAGAAAAAAAAAACAAGAATTTCAGTTTTTAAATTCGGATAATTAACGTGATTGAGTGTTTGTTCGTGTAAAAGTTTTCATTAAAGTTCGCCTGAAACGTTCACTTGAAGAATCACTTCTTAAGTTCTCTCCGAGTCTTCAAACATCTTCTTTTCGAGAGGGTTTCGCTTGTTTCCGGGTCAAAGTCAGACATACAGACTCTCTGCATGCTCTGATCCTAGCCGATATAAGCTTCGATAAATAAAACTCTTAACATAAACAAATACCAAACGAAGACCCATCCTTCGATTCTGATAAACTCTGCCCAATTAAACTCCACCTCGGATTAATGCCGAAATGCTCGATTTCGTTCTACAAAATAAGTTTTTAAACGCCAGCGATCCTCGCGTCACGCCGGAATCCTGTCCCTTCCTCGGCGCAGGCGCACACGTAATATCGGCGTCGGAATAAGTCGAGTGAGTTATTTGGCACGGCTGCGGAGCGACTCGACTCCGCGCAAAATTCATTCGAGCTCGCGTCTCCTCCTCGAGTATAAAAGTAAAGTGCGCCCCCGGAGCGGGAGGAGAAAATAAAGAAGTGCGTGGCGGCGTCGCCCGGCGTCGGCGGCGGCGACGGGCGGCGGTGGCCGAGGCTTTTATGTCAAGTGGCCGAGCTGCTACTCGACGAAGTCGTTGTCGCCGGGCGACGAGCGCTCGGAAGTTACTCCCACTTGCGCCGATCGAGAAAGTTCCGCGAAATAAGGCGTGCTCTATTTACTGGAAGTATCAAGGACCCTCTTTTTTATGCCTCTCTTCGTCGCGTGCCCTTCTCTCTCTCTCCCTCTCTCTCCTTTTCCTGCGGTTTCGTTTTCGCGGCTTTTCTCGCGCTTTACCCGCGACACGCTGTTTTAACGATTTCGCGATCGGTCGCCCTCGCCGATGGGACACCTTCTTCGCCGATGACGTCGTCAAGGTAGATAGGGGGGAAACAAAGTTTTATTAACTTTTTGGATACCTTTGGGGTTCCGCAAAAGAAACTTACTTTGTTATTCTACTTTTAGATTTTTATATTAAAAGTTTGGTCATTAACTCGTTAATTAAATACGCTTTTATTTATAAATAAATGGTTCTAATTGCAAAAAGTGCACGATATACTTTACTCTCGTCGCTCTTTATAAATGGAGAGTATTCACTTTTCACACACGTGGAAAAGTTATCACTGTCAGCAGTATCAGTGACACCGCCACTAAAAAATTATAAATTATCCCCCGATAAAAGAGACACGGCCCTGATTTTTATCGCCGTAAAAAATTAACCGCCGCTACAAATCCGCTTTTCCTGCACTTTCCGCGTATAAGCACTGCGTTTGTACTCCGCCGGTCTACTCGTGTTTGCCTGTATGTACAGTGTGCACGAAGCAAATGACACTGCGATGTTGACACGGATCATCCGTCAAGCAACTGGTGTTTACATCCGCGAACGACACTGCCTCTGATGCCGTTCGCGCGGCATTGATTCGATATCTCACTTTTGCGAAAGAAGTGTCTGCTCCGTCGCATATTAGACTACTTTTTTTCGAGATTTTATTTGGCTTCTATTTCGTTCGCGATGAAAAATTAGTTTTTCGAACGAAAAATAAAGCGAAGTAGAAATTAAATGAGGAACATTAGTGTAATGAAAAAAATTAAGAAAAATTCTAGAGGGCTGAAATATGTCATGAATGTAGATTACAAAAATATTAGTAGTGCGCGCTGAATATAGTCAGACACCGTACACATACGCTTTCCGTCTTATCTAAGAAATTATGCATTCGTGGGTTTATCTTACGGAAGAATATATTCTAAAACCCTTTGTATCTTCGGCTTGCATGTGCTGACATAAAATGAATAATAGTCAAACTTTTAATTTAAATATTTAACTCTTCTGAATTAAAATGCAATTATTTAACTATTAAGTCATTATTAAGAATCATTTTTTTTATCACGGGTATTCGTATCTCTTAAATTTTAAAATCCGGCAACAATGAAACTTGCTAATATAAAGTATTGAATGGACACGAGAAAATAATCTGGTCTTTTACCCACGCATGAGCCCCATTATAAGCACAACACCGTTCTGTGTACTTTGCACACTAAATTTCTTACAAAATTATCCTGCGCCCCTTAATTAACTATCCAGAAATAATCGATTCCATAATTAACTGCCCTTTGTCCCGGCGATTCCTCGCTCGATTCCTCCGCAAACCCATAACGAACGACAATAAGTTATCCCGGACCCGCCTTTCTGTTCCAGACTCACAAATCAAACTACGAAGCGCTGGAGCTGCAGAGCGTCGGCTTCAACGCAACAGGCTTATACACGTGCGAGGTGAGCTCCGATAGCCTGCCATTCAAGAACGTCAAGGGGCACGCTTACATGGAGGTCATAGGTAAGCCCGAAAGCAGCCCTTTTCTATATAACTGGACGTCAGGTTAATTAAAAGCCGGGGCGAATCGCTCTCGGAGTTTGCGAGGCATGCACGTCATTAAGCGAGCACAACTCGGCGATGCTATACGGGCCGAGGGTAATTTGCCCCAAACAAGACCTTCGATTTAATGGCTGCTGATCGATGAATGAAATACTGATTATGGTCCGTCTCCCTGCTGGGAGGAGTAGTTTCATGGTTTTAAAATCTAGTTTCGTTATATTAAGGAGGTTCGATACCGGCCGCGGGACGTATGCGGTGCGGGGGGAAAATGTCACGTCTTAGCCTGATGGGAGT
>JAWWML010012399.1:0-27331 GCA_035047165.1 Ormyrus rosae | reverse complement strand
TCCTCGCGTTACTATAAAATATAGTAATTTTTATTATATGATATATTAAATTTTCTTAAGACATTTTTCTCAGTGTACGCCTAAAATCAGATTTTAAAATCCACAAGAACTTATATCCAAAATTAAAAAACCTTTAAATAACTACAAATTAATGTAAATTAAAAAAAAAAACACGATCCTATCTCCCACGATATTAATTTTGAAAATTTAACTTTCACGACCGCTAACTTCCATACCTACAGGCCGACGGTGTCGTGTTTTGCGGTCACACATCGGCAGGCCCCTCGCATTCTGGAAGTGTATTATAATCTCCTCGAACTTGCGGCTCGCCTCGCCGAGGCAAAATGCACGCGCCCTATTTTTTTTTAACAACCTGCGGCGAGAAATCTCTCTCCCTCTCTCGCGGGGAAGGGATATTCGTTAAATCAATTAAGCTCCGTACAGGAGCACTTTCGAAAGTGCTTATTTCGGAAGCGGATAATTCATCGGCTGGGCTTTGGCCTAAGCCGCGCGCGGAGAAATTGGCCGATATTAAAATTGTGACGGTGTGGTGGAGGGGAACGTCCACCGCGTGGTTTGTTTGGGTAATGGACGATGGTATTCTCTGAATGGAGTTAATACGAAAAATTAGGTGGTTTCGCTGCTTTTGGCATATTGGGAAATTGGCGATGCTTTTTTCCTTGCGTTGTATTTTGATTTTATCGGTGGTTTAAACCAAAGCATTAAATAAAGGAAAAAGGTGCCTTCAATTTGTACTGTTTTATTCTTATTAAAATTAAATATTTGTAACTTATTCTTTATACAAATGTTTTCTCTTGAAAAATAATTACAAATTTTTACTTACAACAGATACTAGTTCTTATGAAGATAATCAAAATGCATATAAATCTTTAAATAGTAATTTTAAAGCAATTATTTTACGATGCAATAATTACAGTGTACGTTCTATAATCTCTAATTAAATAAATATTAATCGTATCACTTACTGTATTCTACTAAACGTTAACAGTTTCATACATTATTAATAAATTAATTTCAAATTTTTAACCTAGCTCAAAGTTTATGCTATACACCAGATAAAGAATTAATTTATTTTTACAGTGAAAAACACATACAATTCTATTTAATTACAAAAAAAGCCTCTTGATTCTCACGAACGACCTAGCTGGGTACAATAAAATAAATCCGAAACGTCGCGCACCGAAGAAAAATGACCATCTCCGGTGAAACTCCGCGGCGAGGTCAAAAAACTCAGGTGCGTGCTCCATCGTCGTAAGATTACAGGCGCAAACCGATTGTACGAGCAGTAAAATTCCAGTCCTCCAAACTCGGTCGAGCAAACGGAAGCAAATAAAAAAAAAAAAAAACAACACCCCCCGCCGAAAAGTCGAAAACACACCCCGGCGAATCCCCGGTGCAGCTCTCCCACGCCGCGGAATATCGCCCGTCGATATCGCCGCGTCGTGGGAATAGAATCGCGGGGAAAAGCGTTTCTCGCGCGGGCGATCGATCGTGGAAAGCCCCCCCAAGTTCAATGCCGGCACCGCGGTGCAACACGCCATGGAGCACGCGATAGTTCATTGCTCGGCGCGCGCGCCGATTAATATTTAATCGGGCCGCCGCCGCCGCGGCGATTCAGCGCGAGGCCCGAGCAACTAGACCGTGGCGATGATGATGCTGCTGCTGCTGCAACGGAATTTTGCGCGCGCGGATGTGCCGCGGGGAGGTAAGGATTAGGCCGCGGGCGACGATTCCTCGCGAAAGCATCGGTCGGCGATCCGTACCGGTTTTACTGGGCGCTTCGAATTAGGGAATTAAATGAGTTTTCGATAATACTGCCGCGAGAATCGGGCTTGGTCGTCGTATAAGCTTTTGGTCCGCGCCGAGTGTTGGTTTTATTGCCGCGAATAACTTGTCTGTAATAGGATAGAGGTTTTATGCTATAACGGCAGCCAATTTCGGATAATGATCAATTGAAAATTCAATTATTCAATTATTCATGCGCGGATTCGTAAGGAGAAAGTATTACGTGGTTTAGCCTTTTACGGCTAATAGTCCAGAGGTCAAGTGCAGTTTTTTATGCGCATACCGATCAGAGATAGATTCATGCATTAGTTATTCGGTTTGTTGCACCTACGCATAATTGCTCATTCGTATCTGCTTGAGTGATTCATTCCGTCTATTGACGTATATCTACAAGCATTTAGGGATCTCGATAAACGTTTATAGATCTAGATTTAATTAGCAAAAATGATTGGACGCGATCAAAACTACATGTCCAACTTAATTTTGAGAATTACTTTCTTTTAAGTAGCAGTTTTAAAATCGAGTAAGCTGAAAAAAGTTGTACAACAATTTCTTAAAATATTAAACGGGACGAGTTTTTTATTGCCGCGACCGTAAATATATATCAAAGAAATTTATTTGAAGCCGCTTGTAATACCGTTCGACTTTCGAGAAATTAAAAGCACTATCCGTTTCCGAAAGTCGTTTTGAAAGTGGACTGGGCCCCCGATACGAATCGAAAATCAATTTGGCAAAATAGTCTATTTAAAAAAAAAATGTCGGTTTCGCGAAAGTAGCGGTTGCACGGTTCTTTATAATTATTAATATACCTATATTTTAACGAGATTTTAGAGACTTCCATGAATTATATCTGATGTACCAAAAACTGATTATTTAAAAAAATTCTAAATTAATCGATCGTTGTTTCCGAAAATTGAAATAACAATACGAATTTCATTACGAAATTCGTCCTCAATTCTTTCATCATCATAGACAAACCCAAAGCTCAACAAAAATCTCAATAGTCGCTCTTCCAATACCCCTCGAATCCTTCCTCTCTCCCGCCAAAATTAAAGTTCCCATTGATAAACCCGCGCTTGACCCACTTTCCCGGAGAGCATAATAAGATCGCTGCACTTGGCCTGATCCCGCTGGCGCTCCGCGCCTAAACGCGGAGTTCTAATACCCGACCGGTGTCCTGTTGGCTTGCAGCCCAACGAAAGAGATCCGCTTATGCGCGGGTGATTATTACCCTTTTTTTTTGGAATGCGCTCAAATTAGCCGCTTGGCACGTCGAACATGGAATGGTGCAGCGTCGAGGGAGATGATTTAGGAGCCGCACTGATTTTCGGGAGGAGAGGGGAGCTC
This sequence comes from Ormyrus rosae, assembly GCA_035047165.1. Classification (NCBI taxonomy): domain Eukaryota; kingdom Metazoa; phylum Arthropoda; class Insecta; order Hymenoptera; family Ormyridae; genus Ormyrus; species Ormyrus rosae. The sequence goes on along the minus strand of JAWWML010012399.1, from coordinate 24,178 downwards.
GGTGGAACGATTGTTGCGTGAAACGACGTGTTTCTGATCTGTGCTGAAAGCTTGGGCTTTGGCCTTCTTTTCGTTTACATTGTAATGAGTTTTTAATTTGCGATGGCAATAAGGCTACGTAAACAAACGGTGAAATAATTGTATTTGTTTTAGTAGAAATTAAATATTTAAGCCGCAATACCACTTTTGAAAAGTTTTAAAGCAAACTTCAGAAACTGCATTTCACAATTTCACGGAGAGACTTTTAAAAGTCTAGTCAGCGAAAAGAGTATTTCATCAGTCGTAAGAAAATGCGAGATCCACGAAATTGTACTACGACGCGCGTCAAATATAAAACGCTTTGCAGTTTACACAAATGAGAAGTGTACAAAGTGCGAAAGCGGAGAAGGTATTTTCTGCCATTAAGGAAAAAGAGAGACTTGATGCTTTCGAGCTGCAATAAGGAAAATGAGCGAAGTGTTCTAGTTTTTTACTTTTAATTCAGCGCAATTGACATTTTATAATGTAAATTAAATTTTAAGTCAAAAGTAAGCCGAATTAATTTTTAATAGGTAATGCACATATTTCTGGTTTGTTATATTTATAAAAAAGTTTAAAAAACACGAAAAATTGCAGCATATAAACAATCTAATTCCAAGTTGCTCAATTAATTTATCAAGTCCTCCGTTCGCGAGCGTGACTAAATAATCGTCGGAGGCTCGTCCATTATCCTACCCACAATAAAAAAAAAAAAAAAAAAAAAAACAACGCGCAAGAACTCTCGAATATCGGAAGCTCGCCTTAAATGGATTGAACTCGAGAGGAGAAGAGCGGCTCGGCGCAAAAAAGGGCACAGATCGGCGGGGATTAAAAAAGCCGAGACACTATTCAGAGCGGCGAGTGAAACGGCTTTATTATATGTGCGCGCAACGCCAAAAGGAGGAATGAATGAGAGTACATATTCGCGAGGCGCCGAGAGAGAGAGAGAGAGAGAGTCTTATACGAAGAGTTTCTCCTTTCGCGCCTTGCCAATTTTTCGTGTATATACTGGTTCTCGCGCGTTATTTATTTTTGGGCTGATACTTTTTTTTTTTCACTGCGACGAAGAGTTTTTCGCGCGATAATGATATCGATTTTTTGATAGATTACATCGATGAAATGTCGATACTTTCAGTAAACAGTTTAAAACTTAAACACTGTATTGAGTAATGTTATAGAAAAGGGATCGTTAAAAAAACTAATAAAGTAAAAAATATGTATATTATATCCACATTCAACAATGCTAATCAAAACTTCACGTAGTTTATAAATCTCTCCAACCCGCCTCTAAAGCAACGCGAAAGCAACCCGTTTTCTACCTCCGCGCAATAAAAATCATAACACCGTCCATACAAGTCCCCGTAATGACTTCATCGCGGCTGCCAGCTGTCAAAAACTCATCTCCATCGTTCCGCGACCTAATCCGGACCCTCTGGGCGATCATCTGCGCGCGACGATTATCGCGCGCGAAATCTCGAGCTTTCTTCCCGGAAAAAAAAGGGAAAAAAACTCGGCCGCTCGCGTGCGCCCTTTTTTTTTTAAATCCGCCTGGTGGCGTGCCGCGGAACTAAGCCGCCCGACCCACATCTTCTCTCGGAGCTCTCGCTCTTTTTTCGTCGGCGATAAACGCGCCGTTAAGGGAATTAGCATGGAAAATCACGCAGCCGCGGATTTCACTCGCCGGCTTGTGTGTTACATACGTTCGCACGCAGGCGTCGCATTCCTATATAGTTCGCGCGATATATATACGTATATATCCTACCGGCGTTATCGGGTCTGGCGTGCGAGCGACGCGTCGCTCTTTTTTGCGCCGCGCGCGGCGCGCGTGCGAATTCCTCGCTGCCTTTTACGGACTCTGTACTCTGGCGTGCGGGAAGAAAATGAGTTTGTTCCATATAATTTTGATGCTCAGGCTGTTTAGGCGATGGATGTTGTACTGAATGGAGTTTAATGAAGGAAAGTGGAGTAATGAGAGTTACAATGGATTTCTTTTCTAATAAAGTTTAGCTCTCCAAAATGCGCGAATTAGAAACGGGATTTAAAACGTAGATTGAAACGTTGTTTTAAGGAATTTCAGATTGTCACTTATAAAGCTTCCAAATATCTTGTGATAAGGCAAACCTTTTAATACGGGCATTTCTATTCTTGACCTTGAGTTTTATGGTCACTTGATGACTTTTTTCTACTCATTCTTTGTATTTTTCAAGCGGACTTTGATTTACTGTAAATTAAATCATTTATTACGTGCCGAAGATGTTGGTATTATTCACAGCCTTTGTGCTTTTCCAAATAAATTTGAAAACCTTCAAAATGAAAAATGAGAACTGCTTCCATCTTCGACCGACGGCATGGAAATAACTATATACGTCAAAAACTTGAAGTAAACCGCCGAAAACCGCACTCAAAGAAAAATTATTACTTCCGTCGACGCGTAATTACAAATTAACATGCACACGTACGCCTCGTACGTAAAAAAAAACCCGAAACTCCCAAAGCATATTTAATAACTGAAACGCTCGAATTTTTCGCCGAACCTCTCCGCCCCGTAAATCAGTCGAACGATGTATTAATTTCCCTCTCACGACCACACAATGCCCGCAGTCCTTCATCGCTCCTCCGCGGCGTCTCCCCCTCCCTAATAAAAAAAAAAAGAACCTGTAAAAGTCACCCGCGCGCGGCTTTAATAACCCATACGCAGGCTCGACGCATATAACGGCGCATTTAAGAATTCGAGAAACGCGCCTCCGTATAAATAGTCGGCGTTTCCGGCGCTGTCACGCCTCGCGGATCCCGCGTCTTCCGCTCGGATACTTTTTTCCCCCCTCGAGAATCAGAGGGGAAGAGAGAGAGAGAGAGAGAGAGAGAGAGCAATGTCGACCTCTTCAAGGCCACGGCGAATCGACTTTTGTTCGAGCGCTGTGCACATATTATATACGGCTGTCGCTTTTATTGCATCCGCCGATTCAGAAGCTCGCCAAGGCGAAGGCTGTATTTGGGACGGAGAGACGCGCCGGCCGCGAGGAGTTGTACGAAGACGAAGTGTGGGAAGCTTTAACTTCGCGGGGGGAACTTGTCCGAAACGAAGTTTCATACTTTTTTGACGAGGGATGACTTTGAGGGGGAGATGGAGAGAGTTTACAGAATTCGTTATTGCTTATTTTGAGGTGTGGAAAATGACTGTCTAAGCAATAATTTCATGGTAATTATGTTAGATTGATAAAAATTATGAACATAATAAGGACTAAATTGTAAAGACGTTTTAATAATTTGTTACAACAGCTTGCAATAAGGAAGATGTAAAATTAACATGAGATTTTAATTTTCAAACTTCTAGATTATCATTAATTCTAAATTATTAATTATACAGTTACTAAGTTACTTCACTTTTATCAGGATAAATAGTCAAGTCTAATTACTTATTAAATTTTTTTCGTTTCAAACTTCAAATAATTATGCAACCATTGTTTAATTGCCAATTAAATCCGTACATATTAGTTTGACCACTAGGAAAATGCTAAAAAACGATAAAAAAATAATGATAAAACAAAGTGATGTAATGAGATATAAATATAGAAAGGAAAAGTGATGCTTTATCTGCATTTATAATCGCTTAAATAATATTAAAAGTATTTTTAAATGCAGTTTATATAATCATTATGACTCATAATACCACATACCATAGGAACTTTTTTGCAAATGACTAATCTTGCGAAATATACGAATACAAAACTACTTATAAATTTAAAATAAAATTTTTTTTTTTGAATAAAATATCAAAATATTTTTTAGATCCTTAAATGTGTTAGACTTTTATAAAACTTTTTGTAGTTCTTTACATTTTTAAATCTCTAAAACCAGTTTTTTTCTCTGCTTTTGAGTTACTTACTGAAATATTCTGTTCTATCGCCCATTTCTAGAACTCATTGTCAAACACTTTTTTTCCGAGCGCCAACTCGATCCATTCACACAAAAAGCAGCTTCAATTTACAGCAGCTCAAAAAAAAAGCATGTTCTCGGCCCTTTAACGCGCAATTAAGGCGGATTAAGCCTTAGACGGTCCCAACGAGGCGTGAAAAAGCGCTTTACCGCCGCGACGCAAGCACACACCTCCGAAAAAAAGTCAATTCAATAAACTCGGCGGCGACCGAGTCCCCGCGCGGCATTGCATTCCCCGCGAGGTCGAATTCATCACTCGGACGGACGACCTTTTCGGCCTACTTTTCCAGAATCGATCGGATATCGTATAATAAAAAACCGCGGCCGCCTCGGCTGATGCACCGATGAACGCGGGGGGAGTTTTTTTTTTTGCCGCCGACAAAGGCCACCGCGACGACGACTCGAATGGACGCGCCGCGATGACTCGGCAGATCGCCGGCTCTTCTGAGGAGGATGACGAGATAATCCGAGGTCCGATGGAAATTATTTGGGGACGCTTGACAGGTGGGGGAGCTTTTGGACGTTGATTTTCGGATGGCGTACGGAATCAAATCGGGAGTAAATTTATTTAAATTGAGAAGAAACCTGAGAATAATAAACGACGAGCGTTTCGTTTCGTCTTCCGGACTCGTCTCGTTACTTGCTAAAACGTCTGTCTCGCTTATTATCGTGCAGGAGAAATTGCCTCCATAATAGTATCGTTACCGCGGCGACTGATGCATCTGTGTCTCCGGCTCTCTTTACCTTCTCTTGCGCCCGATTCGACGCGAGCGCGCCTTCGAATCGACGACGATTCGGCCCGAGATCCGATATATATCGACCTACATATCTGTCCCGATGCCAGGCTTCTCTACGCGCGACTCTCATTAGTTGGGTTTTCGCGAGCGTTTATAATCCATTTTCACATTTCTGACGCGCGGCGCGTTTTCCAAGCGAGACCGCAATTTCTCTTTTTAAAATCTGGCGCCTAAGCCGCTTCGTTTCTTCCGGTTAGTCGGTGCTGCAATCAATTAGACGCTACCTTATTATTAATTTTGAAAAGAGGAAGTTTTTTTGAGCAAGCCACCAACCGTAGTGGGGAGAGGAACAATAATTATTATTATTTTAATTGCAATTTGCAATTAATCCTTGATTGAAACTTATTGTGTTATATTTCTTGGACATCGCAGTTAAAAAAGAAAATCGTAAATAATTAACGCTTTGCGAATGAAACTGATTCTTGAACAAAAAATAAAGACAAATAAATCATTTTCATATAGCAAGAAGCTTCAACAAACAGTCGCCATTACACTTGCAAGCTTTAACAAACTGCCACATCCTTTAAATAGGATAACCAAAGGAGCGCTCCGACCTAAAGCCTATAAATAATAAATTCAAAAATAAAACCCTTTCAATCCCTTTCTGTGAGACGGTGGAACGGCGCGACCGCAGGCCGCGGGACAAAGACGAACCGTCGTCCCAGAGGTCTCTCGGCGCGGGAAGAAAAAAGAAAGAGGCAGAGAGCATAAACAAAGCTCCTCTTTCACCGCGGGTTTAAAGCTCCCGCGCGCCGTCGAAGGATGCACGAGAATAGGCGGCGATGCATCACCCGACGACGAAGGGGGAAGAAGTCGAAAAGGACGTCGGGGAATATTGACAATCGGAAATGACGAACTGCGACCGGGGAAAATTATCGCGAGACGGACGCTTTTACGATCGGGCGTTTTCTCTTTCTTTTTAAAATCCGACTCGGCGCGGCGGCGGAATTTTAAAAGCCCTCGGATATGTAATAAGCTGCTGAGCTCGCGGACGGGGTTCTGGGCTTTATTTACTGCGGAAGGGGGTAATGGGGCGAGGACGGAAAAGGGAAATGTTGCTGCTGAAATAGGTCGGATTCGAAGAAAATGCGGGCACAAAGGAGGTTGCAAATAGAATTGTTGGCTTGCAATGCTTTTAAAATTGAACGGTTTTCTAGATCAAACGTGCGAGGCTCCACCTGTTTCGTTAGTGTCTGCCGACAAAATATAATTTGCAATTAAATATACTGTATACTTACTAATCTTTTAATTTATAATAGTTTTAAATATTGTCAATTAAAATTGGTCTCGATTAAGATTTATTGAATAAGTAATAATACTTTTAGTTTACAATACACAGATTTGTCCAAATAAACATTTTCTGAGATATGATACGTGCATAATTAAACAGCTGAAAAAGCTCTGATAAACAGTTTTTTCAGGCCAAACATATAAGTAAAAATTTACGTAATACCATTATAAAGAAAGCTATCGTACAAAGTTAAGGTCACGAATAATGACGTGATCTTTGAAAAATTTTTCCAATCAGTCAAATTAATCTCATTATCTGAAAGTCAATAAATGCTTTATTATACCCTCAATGTTACAGTTTTATCTCCATTATTTCTTTTTACGACTACACATCAAGCAAAAGAGATTTATTTCAAGAGATACCAATAAAAATGCAGCCACTTTAAAACCCTCGAAAAGAAATTTAAAAAAAATGCCTCTATCCATTACTAAAATTCTCAAAAGAAACCAAAACCCATCCACTCCCCCATTACCTCTATATACACCAACCCTCCAGAATAAGCTCCTCCCGCTCTCAATAATTTGGCCCTCTCTGCCCACCGAGAACGCAACGAAATCACGAGTGCAGCCCGCTAATTAGTCAGAAGCTCACTCGGCCGCCACCATAAATCATGTATACAAGACGCGAGAGGCAACGTCCGTCGTTCCAGATTCGGGAGGCTCGACAAAGGCGACGCAAAGCGGGCTCTCTAATTGGCCCGCAGCACTTGACGAAAGTCTCGCTCTTTACCCTATTTATCGATTTACGCTAATTCGAGCGGCGGCGGTGCGCGCCGAGGAAGTCGAGTTTCGCTCGCGAAGGATTTTTCGGTTGTTTTTCCAGCCGCGTTCGGTCGTTCGCGTGTCCTTCGAGAAATTTGGGTTAACGGTTGGAAAATTGGATTAAGCGCCGCTGTTTTAATGCCCGAGTTGCTGGGAAAAAAAAGGTACGCTCGTCGCTGGGTTTATCTTTATTTTGTGTCTCGTAAAAGTTTCTTTTAGATACGCGCGGAAACGTATAAATGTCGTTAAAATATTTTTGTTTGCGTATCGGGAGCAAGTTACTTGGATTGTAAGGAAGAAATATTATGCGATGCACGACAATTATAGGTTGTTCTATCGAATTTCAATTGTATGCTCTGAATAAAATGTAGCAAGTTAACACACTTAAGAATTATGAACAGAAAGCACAGAAAACTAATTTGTACGAGTGTGATTAAGTAACTATTGTTTGAGTTTCAGCAACTCGTTCATAGTTACATATCTGCAATTATCGCATCCTTATTATTACGTGATAATAATTTCTAATTTAAAAATTATACAATTAAGAATTACCGTCTCGACAAGCGCCTAAAATCGTCTCGCAAAAACTCCAAACATCGAGCGCCGTACAAAATTATTATTCCCCTTAAATAAAAATGAATCGAATATCCTCTCGGCGCGACAAAAACCAACGTCTTCCGCGATGAAAGCTCACAATCGCCCGGCGCGCAATTAATATCGAGAGGAGGATAAAGAAAGCAGACACGCCGCGGCGAAGACGCGACTTCCGGTTTCTCTCTCTCTCTCTCCTCGAATGCCTTTACGAGCTACTTTTACAACTGGCAATAGCCGCGCGCCGCTCGACAAATGGCCGTACGAGTTTACGAGAGAGGAGAGGCACGCGAGCCATTAAAAGCGCTAATAAACCGATCGTTGTCGATTGCATTCTGCGGGATTTTTCATTCAAGCGCCGCGCGCTTGTTTGCCTTCTCCTCCTTTTCGCTCGCGAGGAGAGGATCTTGTTCGGGAAGCTCTCGCTGGAAGTCCAACTACTGCAGCCGGGAAGTTTTTAAAAGGCTCGAGCGGGGATGAGGGTGTGTAGTTTACGGCGTGTCTCACTTCGAGTGGGGATTTTGTATTGTACGCACATTTCCGAGGCGCGATTACTCCCGCTTTGTATTCGGAATTTCGATAAGCCGCAGCTCGCCGGGGGAGAGCTGTGGTTTGGAGATTCGAGTCAAAAGGAGGAGATTAGATTTATGATAGCTCTCGCGCAGGAACTGGACTTTGAATGTCCGATCTGCATAAGAAGCGTTTTTTGAACAGATACGAGCTGCAGTCGGATAAAAAGCTTTCTGGTTTAAAAAAGAAAAAGGTTTTCAACGTGAAATTCAAGTTTTCGAATAGGCTGTACTTTTTGATACTCCTTTGATAATATTTTGGGGGCGTTCTTTTTATATACACGACTTTCGCATTTCGAAGAAAATGCTTTTAATACTGACTGATAATTTAGGGGGCAGCATTTAAATTTATCATTTTAATACTTCCAAAATGAAATCGTTCGTCAGCTTGTATTAATAAAATAACTAATTTTGAGTGTAATATTTTAAAGCCCATACATTGCACTTCCTTCGATGCTAGTATAAGCAACGAACGCCCGTCTAATATTTAAAAAAAACCCTCCAAAAAGTGTTCCACGCCAAAACAAAGCGCGGCACCCAGGACCAATTAAAAATTTCCGCCACTCATTACCCGCGGAGCACCTTCCGAAAGCCGCTCCGACAAACCGAAGCCTCCCGTGTGCGCTCTTGCTCGAGAGAGAGAGAGAGGAAAGCCGGCGCGCAGGCCGCGCGCGCGAGAAAAGGAAAGCCATCGTCCGCCGTGCATCGCGCGAGAGCCCCCCGACAATGAGCGCTCGCCAAAGCAGCTTGCCGGCGAATAAATTACCGAGGAATGCGCGGAGGGGAGGGGGGAAAAGGAGAAGCGCGCGGAGCTGCCAGGCGCGCGGGAAGAAAGTAAGAAGCCCCGGGAAACTTGCGCTGAGAGAGAGAGAGAGAGAGAAGCGCCGAGCGGTGTGCAGCAGCCTGCATTGGATTACGGAAAAACGCGGAGGAAAATGAGCGAGGCGAGCATCGAGTTTAACGAGCCCCGGAGCCTTTTCGTGGAAACGAACGGAAGGCTGCTCTTCATCGCCGCGGGTTTCTTGCGCGTTTCTTATGGGATTCGATACCTCTCGACGGCTCTTCCTCCGAGGCTTCGCTTCGGTTTCGGATTTTGCGTTGGATTCTTATTTTCGGCGGGAACTGAACAGATTTGTTTCGCGTACTGTATTTGGCTGTTTTCCAGTGAACATTAGACTTTATTTGAAATTTAGTTTTTTAATTAGTGAAATGTCTAGTTTAGAAATTTTATTAATCAAAAGATTTAATAAAGAGAAACTTTTTTCCAATTATTTTTTGTTTCATAAGAATATTGTTGACAGACCAGCATAAATGGCTTAATTGATTATAATTAATGAAAGAAATTATAGCCTCAAACTATAGTCGTTCGGCATGTTAAAATAGAAATGTTCGATGCAGTCGATCTAAATTCGGCCGACTCCTTTTAAATACGCGAATTTTAATAAACTCGAATAATTTATCAAAGAAATATAGACTTGCTTTGCTATACATGCAGACGTATTAAAAACATGTAAATATTGAAATTTCTTTTTATTTATCACTTTTAAAATCCTCTCATCGCTGAGAAACTACAACACCGCAGTTGAATTATAACTGTGAAAAATGCAAATCCCCGCTGATTAACTTCTTTTCTCCGAGAAAGCGGACTGACATGAATCCGAACCCTTTTTTACGCGCCGAATCCCCGTCCCAACAATATCAATAAAAAGAAAAATACACGCGTGAAAGTCGAAATACCTCGGAAAGGTATCGTAACTTTCGACGCTCAAAAAAAAAATGCATAAACCAACTTTTCACCGCCTAAAACTAATTCCCCGTCCCCGAGAGCAGCTCCGCGGCGAAGTATAAACCTCCTCGGAGACATCGAAAGAGAGCCACATCTCCGAGTCTCGCGAGCGTCTCGACGCGACGACGTCGCTTCCGCTCCACATTCCCCGAGACCCGTCAAGTTCAAGTTCGTCGGAGGTCACGGGGATTCCCCTCTCTCTCGCCGCGCAAAACGCAATCCCGCCGTCGCTATGGGAAATAAAAGGCGGGCGGATATGCGGCGTGGTATAATACCGTAATTAACGATTTGCAATGTTAATCGCGGGGGATCTCCGCGCGTGGGTTTTCGCCGCGCCGTGGGAAGCGGGAATATTTTTCTGAAGATGGACTCTCTTCGACGACGACGGAGCTGGGAGTGCGTGAAATTAGGGACGCGCGGCGTTTTAATTGCGAAAGCGAGGCTCTCTCCTATCTTAATAGTTCTCTTTTCGTTTGCTTTGTTGGTTTTTTTTATGATTTTATTCACACGGGTGTACTGACGAGTTCTGCGTGGTAAGTGCATTTTGTAGATAAGAATTAGTCGGTTTAAGATTGCGTATACTATAAGAAGGCTCTAAAAGTGGTCGATCGAATTATCTAATCAAGAAATGCAGTTACTTTCTTGTATTTAACGTTCGCTGTATCTAATTATAATTTTTTGTTAGATCACACGTCGATGCATTCGTGCTTGGAAATTTTAAATTGACGTTCCGTTACGGAGTACGTAATCTATAACTCGCGTATAATTTTCGAAGGTCGCCTGACTATTAACGACGGATCGTTGTTACCATTTAAATTCTAGCGTTGCTTTAAATTGTTTCCTTTTAAATTAGCTTCCAGATGTTAGATAACATTTAATGGTAAAGCATTTGTAACATTCGTTCGGGTATTGTGTCTTAAAGATTTGTTTTATCGTTACATTGTTTTTTGCGAAACAATTGCCAGAATACCTATTTTGAATAATAAAAACTTCGTGTATAATATAATGTTAATTGTTTTTAACTAATTTATTTTAATTGCATCTCTCGTCGTTGTGATATTTAAAACAAAAATAACATATGCACAGTATAATTTTAAAAAATTGTGTAGTTATACATTATTTAAAAATTAGGCGTTTTCCACACAATTGCCACCAAAAATTTTGAATAAAAAATAAATTTCCCTCCTCTCCGAATAAGTAAACAAACAGCAAACAATCAGCTCCCAAATCAGTCTTTAAAAGTGAACATTATCATACAGCTGAAATCGTCCGTAAAAAAAAATCCAAAGAACAGTTGCACTCGGACCACGTCGAATGCACGTAGGATATCGCAGGCCTCGGCGTGCGCGACGGTTACACGAAAGTAAAGCGCCTCTTTGTAGGTTACTCGTAGGGGTTTATTACAGTGCGACATTTTAAGTGGCGTGGGAAGAGTCACGGGAGCAGAGAGAGAGAGAGAGATAGAGAGAGCCCCGAGTCCGCGCTCGTCGTGCGTGTCTGCGATGCTTTATAGTGAATAGACAGGCCGGTTTCACGCCGGATGATGATGAATTTTTCCCTGATGACTCGGTAACCGCTGCTCGGTGCATCTGCGGCGCCTTCTTTTTTTTTTAATAATTCATAAGTGGATTAAGGCTGGAGGGGATGTAAGAAACTCGCGTAGCTGCCGGTAATTAGCTGGATGAAAGTGTGATTGTTCGAGGGGATTCGTGTTTTTTTTTATGGGAGATGCAGTTTCTTGTTTTTGGGAACTGTTCCAGTCGATCTGCTGTTGCGATTGTATTGTGGTTTTTGTGCATGAATAAAAAGCTGTAATTTAATATATTTAATATTTAATAATTTTTTATTAAGCGAGTATACTTAAGCCATTGTGCGATTAAAACAATTTAGGAATTAGATTCATTATAGGCTGGCATCGTTAATTTCGAAATTAATGTCTGTTGTAATAATGAAAGCACTTTGCTGTATAACGGTTTGTTAACTATCGAGAGATTATATCGTTTATAACCGAAGGGCTAAAAGTTTAGGATTAACTTCGATTATAAATCGTTCTTCTTTGAAAGTTTTTATTAGCTTCAGATAAAATATAATGATTTATTACAAGTTTACTTTAAGTCATTTAAAATATTCTTCCTTTACTGCAGTATCTCCTCGGCATACCTATTTTCAATATTAAAAGGTTCACATCACTAAGATTATATACAATTATAAAATGTATTACATTAAATTTTTTATTAACTTTTTTATAATCATGATAAATGAATCAACTGCCCCGTCAGTCATTGACCTTCTTTGCTCGTGAAAACTCACATTGATCAAGTTTTGCTTACGAAGTCTCTTTTCTACCTAAAAGTCGACTAATTTTTTTACAGATAGACTGCAGTACAATTTCCTGTAACACATAGAGTAAAATTATTTCCCAGAACAAAGTCTTAAGAATCTCAAAACCTTCCGAAAACACTCAATCCCATCTAAAACTCGGAAAAACCAACATTCGCCCTGAAAAGCGACTCCCTCTCAAAGCCGAGGCGTCCATCGAGTAATCCCGATTCTAAAAGCACCGTACGCCAGATTGCAGAAAGCGGCGCCAGCGATCGGAAACCGGGTTCCAGCCTCTCGGCTCCATCGGCAGCGGGCAACGAGAAGGAAGAAGAAGAAGAAGAACCTGCTTCGTAGCCGCCACCTGTCGGGCCGTTATTCCGCCTCGCGCGGAATGCGCGTATATACACGTACATAATCGGCTCTTCGACGCCGATGATATCACGGGCCTGCAAATTTTTTCGAGAGCCCAAAGACCGACCGGCCTTCGTCGACGAGCTGCGCGGCTGCGTTTTGGGGGGGAAAAGGACGCGGCGGAGATAAAATTAGGCTCAAGAGCGACGGGATGACGTGGTCGCGCGGCGTGTTTTTCTGCCCGTTTGGGAAGGATCGACGCGCGTAATCCGCGCGATTATCGTCATTTCCGTATATAGGCACGAAATGCATACTTTTGACGTAACCGCTGCGAAAAGGGAGTTATGGCCGATGAGCTGGTTGGCGGCTCGTTTGGACAGGTAAGATTGTAGTTTTTTTTTTTCAAATTGACATTAGGAAAATTATTTATGATTATTTTTATAAAATAATAATCATGTATTAAAAGACGAATGATCCCCATTGCAAAATTTAATAAAAATGACTAAAGCACTAAATTTTTTACAAAATTTTCCCAAGTTTTAAAAAGACAAAACATATTGAAAAACGACAACGGGAAAATTCAGTCCCGCTAAATCATCCATCAGACAACAATAACTCCCCCCAATCCGAAAACACAACAACAGCCAATAAAGGCGAGAGAGCTCGCAATATCAATAAAAGCGCGCTAAACACGGCATTTAAATCGTCGCCCCAACGAATTCCCCGCCGAGGCGCGCACAATAGCCTCATCCTGCCCGCGTTTATAAATCGCCGCCGAACGAAAGTTCGAAATTCGACGTAATCCCTCGGCGCACACAATATCACGCGCGTGTCGGCGAGCGGAAACTGAGTCTCTCTCTCGCGGAGCTGGCCTAATTTTCTCCCCCTCGCGCGCTTTTTCCAATTAAAGGTCGCACGCGCGCGCCGGGGAAAAGAGATATCGCCTCGATTTCTTTCGACAATTTCACTTTTCCGCGCATATATCGCTTTTTGCTCGAGGAGACGAGTTTCTCGCATTGTGCACCGGCGACGGTTGCGCCGAGATTTAGGAGACGCGCGAGATCGCTGGCTTTTTAAGGCCCCGAGGAGGTCGCGTGGAAAGTTGCGGGTTGATTGGCGGACGCGGAGGAGGGAAATTGAGAGTTTTGATGGATTTGGAAATGCGGTTTGTTTCGAAGAGTTGTGCGTTTTGAATTTGCTGGAAGGAAATTGAAGCAAGCAGATTCAAATTTTGAAATTCGTTAATTTAAAAATGTCTATTATGTAGAACTCATTAAGGATTTTTCTTCGAATTCTTTTGCTTGCTTATAATAAATTGGTAGAATAAATTATTTAAATGGGTTAGCATACTTTTGCATCATATTTCATTATTAATTTAGTCACAGATTGAATTCGGTGTTTTCGGGTCTTTTAAATTTTACATTTAACAGCTCAATCTTTATTACTTTTTGCGATGCAGATAAGCAATACGGATAAAATGTAGTTCGACGCCAGTCGAAGCCATTAAAATTATTTTATTCGATATATTTTTTCATATCTGCCGATTGAATTAACATACATTTTTATTTTAAACCAAAAATTATTTCATCAAGTTTTGTAGACATTTTTTATACAAAGCAAAAGTATGAGTTAATTAAAAATATCTTTCATTTGGCGTTCGACGGTTCTTTTATGCCAAACTGACTACTTCTCGATCTTACATCTCCCTCATTTACGTACATTACATTAAATTATCTTTACACACCTTTGAACGCTTCATTGTTCATTCTACGACTGCAAAGCACGGATCCAAAACTGTATAACAAACAGGCGAAACACGCATGCCAACAATAAAAAAAATACAAGCCTACCCACCGTAAAAATAATTTCGTACCCAAACGAAAGTCAGCTAATACAGCAGGGTCGATTAATTAGGCAGCGTTGCCGAAAATGCCCCTCGGCATATGGGCAGCTCGGTTCGGCGAATAAGCTGGCGGCCGATCGGACATCTCGAGTGACCCTCGCGTGAGTCACCGGGCTCCTTTTGCCCCAAAATTCGATATCCCCCCATATAAGCGAAGACCTTCACCTGCCGCTAAACATGGAAAAAAGGCACGCGAAACGGCGCATTATTCGCTTTCGCGGCGTGGATTTTTTCAGGACAAAATATTATTACTGCGCGTTTTTTGCTTTTAAGAAGATAAATCGAATTCTGTTTTTCTTTTGATTTTTTTTTGGCGCGCGATGGGCTAGAATGCAGAGTAAGTCAATTATCTTTTTTATCTGAATTGTTTCTCTACAAATAAGTTTAGAGTGGATTAAGTTATCTTACTAGGTATTGAATTATCAACCGATAGCATCCCCCCTTCAAACGATTTCGTTGTCAGATATAAATCAAGCTTTTATGATCATGATGATTATTGTTCAATTGTAGTAAAGTCTTCATTTAATTTTACCTATTTATTAACGCTTCTTTCAATACAAAACAAATTATACAAATACAATACTTTTCACAAAACAAATTTTGCAAATTTTTTGCTACAATATACAAACTGTACAATTAAAAACTTCTTTTAAAATTAACAAAGGATTTATTAAATTATTTGATAAACAAATTATCAGATAATACTCGATAAATATTTCCTTTATCAAAGCAGCGAATCCCAAACAGTTCACGCCGCCAACAAAGATTACACTCAATCTCGTCCACTTACAATTTCCCCGCCTTATTTGATCGTCACACACTCCAGCCGCGTAATGACTTCACCAAGCCCCAACATGACTTTAGGAAAAACCATGACCGACTCAGCCGGCTTATCTTATCGTCGCCGGGCGATCTGCACTATCACGTAGTCTATATCTCAATTAATATTATTGTGTGCATCGGGAATTTATTCCCGACGTAAGCAGAGAGGCAAGAAGGCCCCGCCGGGCCGGATCGAAAATCCGCGCGCGCATAAGCTGAGTAACGATAATGACACACTTTCGGCGCCGCGAACGTTTCGAAGGTCGTTCACACCGCGCGTCCCGGCGAGCCGAGAGCGCGGATTGTGAAAAGTCTCCGCGGAGGTGCTACTTTTTAGCGAGAGCTGGAAGTTTTACCGACTGATTGCTTTGTAAATAGAACGACGGGCTTTGTTGGAGAGGATAAATGTTTGAGAGGTTCGTTTGATGAATTCTTTGTATCTTTAGGGATTTTTCATTTAAATTCATAGCTTAGATGAGTTTGGAGTATATAATTAAAATAACATTCATAATTTGGTTAACGAACTACCCGTGTAAAAATATTAGTGTGGTGAAGGTCTGAGGTAGATCTGACTCAAAAAGTCTGTTATAAGTCTGGTGTAAGTCTCACAGAAATCTGGCTACAGCCACTATCCCAAACTTATTTTTTTTCCCCAGGCTTTTCTTTAATATTGAAAATTGCTTTAAAAGTCTCGCAGATTAACGAAATAAAAAGTAATTATAATTCATAATTAAATAAAAAAAAATAAAAAATTTTGGACCCCAGACCTTCACCACACTAATATTTTTACACGGGTAAGTTCTAATATTATTTGATTGATAAGTAAATTTTAAAATGAAATTGTTCGAAGAATTTTTGTACAAATAATTGACTATATAGCGTATTTAAAATATTTAGTCTCGTTTACTTGCCGTTCTAAAAATCATTCCAACTCTCCCGTTCCCGTACATTTTCAAACAGATCGTCTCTCCTTTGTCTCTTCAACGCCCCGAAAACATAAATACCCTAATTTTTCATCGCCACAATCGTAAAACAAACCTCCGACTCCCGGCTCCAAAAATAAAATCGTCGCGCATCATTAGAACGCAACGCAAGCAGCTTTCCACGCCACGCACCCGCGGCCAACGCGCTGCACCGGACGTTTTTTCATCGCTGACGTACGGAAAAACAAAAGGCTCCCCCCGGAGCACATCCGCGCGCCCATCATCGTCAACGGAAAATCCTCGCGCAATCAGCTTCCTTTCTTCTTATCTCGTCGGCCGGCGGGTTTATCTCCGAGGGCCGCCTGCACCTGAAGTTTTTTCGGAACAACCGGATGCGCGGCGTCGCGCCTCCTTCGGGACGACAAACGCCGCTTTTGTGCTTGTGTGTTTGTTTGTGGGCGGCGCGTGGATTGTGCGCGTCCTCCGTAAATACATATGGCCAGGAAGTGCGTCGCGCGGGCATTTAATACGCTGAAAAGTTAATCATTGGAAAAATAGGCTTTTACGTAAGGTTTTTATGACCCGGTTTAACGATATGGGAGCGATTGCTCGGCTATTACGCGCCTCTTTGTCGGCGCTCGAGTTGTGAGGTGGAGTCTGCCGACTGGGCTGAATGCTTGGAAATTAGACGTTTGTGCGCAGGTTTGACTGGGAACAATTCTGTTCTGTTTCGGTTGTTTTCTTAGGTGTTTAATGGCTGCGTTTAATGATCAAAGCTGAGTAGTGTCTGCATTATGTGGGCTTAATTGTACAATTTCTTTAAAGAGTGAGTTTAACAACAAACTAAGTCAGATGAGATTTAAGCGCTTTTTTATTATATTTACTAAATATAGACATAAAAAAAAATCACAATCTTTAATTTTGTTAATTTAGAAAAAAATATTTTGAGTTTTCGAAAAAAAAAGTGGAATGAATGTCTATATATATCTACTTTTTTATGATTAAATTATCAGTCTCGATCATAATTATTGTCTATAATAAGTTACTGATAAAGGGAAATTCATTCATGAAAAAAAGATTGCCTTTCATTTTGTCTTGATACGACGTTATTCATTGTAATAGAATATAGAGTCAATACTATAGAGTATGCAGACAAGAGAAGAGCCATATGTATTATGAAGAAGGGCTCTTTTCTAATCGATATGTGCCTTGAATCATCCTGACAGTAATTGTGAAAACATTTTATTTCAGACTACAATAAAAGATAATTCTTCCCTGACAGCTTCATTTACTTTGTAAACAGTTTTTTTTTTAAATCGACGATAATAAATAAAGGTCTAAAAATTTTCAATAAAAACTATCAAAATATTAACACAAGTTTAAATAATAATATTGAATAAAAGAACGTTTTATTCATAAAATCGATAAGTATCTTAAATTTCAAACGAATCTTTTTCCTCCCCGCAAAATCAGCCTAATCTTCCATTTCAGCAGAACCTCCGCCAAGAAAACCTGGCTCTTACCATTCATCCTGGGAATGTGCAAAACCTGCCTGTCGATTCTCAAATTTCCTCGCAAACCTTCCTCGGCCGCGGCTTTCACTTTCCGAGCCGCAGTCTCGCAGCGGCAGCGGCAGCAGCAGCAGCAGCATCCTGCAGTCTCTCGGATCGATCGGCTCGCCGGGCTCAGTACCACACCCAAAAGCCCTTGTCGGGGGCGACTTTCTCTCTCTCTCTCTCTCCGTCTCCCGTGACTCACCCCGCCGTGGGAGAGAGAGAGAGAGAAGAGGGCATTCACCACGGCTACGTGCGTATATCCTCTCTGACTCTGCTCCCCCGACCGCCCCCTTTTTCTATATACTTCCTTCCAGCGCCGCCGTCGCTCCTGCCGAGCTGACGCTTAGACGCGAGAGAGAGAGAGAGAGAGAGAGAGAGCCGCTATAAGTTCGTTGACTCGGCTAGACTTTCACTGCGAACTTTTTTTCGAAGGCTGCGCTTTGGGCTTCGGATGATGTGCTTGCTTTCTGGCAGGGAAATGTGCTGGGTATTATTGGATGATTTTGACGGCTGGAGGAGGAATGGAGGCTGGGGGTGGAAAGGTTTAATGATTTTCAAGGGTCCTTC
Organism: Ormyrus rosae; assembly: GCA_035047165.1. Classification (NCBI taxonomy): domain Eukaryota; kingdom Metazoa; phylum Arthropoda; class Insecta; order Hymenoptera; family Ormyridae; genus Ormyrus; species Ormyrus rosae. The sequence goes on along the minus strand of JAWWML010012399.1, from coordinate 5,985 downwards.
AGAAATGATCAACTGAGTGCGTATTATTTGTTCGAAATTAATTAAGGTTCGGGTTGTAATACTCAAAAATTATAATTATATATATATAAAATTAAATGTATGATTCAAAATTTTTAACATAATAAGAATAAAAAATATATTTAAAATTGCTGTTTTAATGATTTAAATCATAAATAAACTTTTAACAGTTTTCAATCTAATTCTTTACAAAAAGATTAAAAAGTTTTTTATAATAAATTGAATGAGTAGCATTGAAGAATATACTTCTGACAGGGCTGAAAATATTGATTTTCTTCCCTGTTTGAAATGCAGAACCTTTAAATTTATGATTCATCCATTCCTTCCATCAAAGTGAATAATTCAATTCTATGTTTTGTTCAGATAAGATGAAAAGACACCAAAAAACTATATAAATATACAATGGACAGGGACGAATATAAAAATGTAAAATGGAAATGAGAATTTGAATTTCTTTGGCCGTGCAGTGGTGGTCTCTGGGACTTTATCGATTTCCTTCGCATTCAAGAGCGCTTTGCATCTTTTTTTTCAGCCTCGTTGGAGATTCTTTGGACATTCAACAAAATTGTGTATTCATACGTCTGTGATTCTCTAAATTTCTTCGAGTGGAAGCACTCCTGTGTACTCCGGTAGAGATAAATTTTTCTCTCTGTTGAACCAAATTTGACTGAAATCGCGTAATGAGCTCGACAAAAATATTTTTCAACCGAATATTTAACTTTTTTTTTTGATAATTGCAAAAAGCATTTTTTGAAATGGTTGAAATTGAATTTCTGCATCATATTTATTAGACGAAACTATTTAATTTAAGCTTGTATAATTTTAAATTCAATCGTCACATAAATAATCAAGGTTCATTCGAACCTACACACGTATTACTTACAATATTAAATCATCTCAACCCGCAACTACATATTTTCATCTCAACTCCTCGCGTCAACGCCGAGAAGAATCAGCTCGGTCCATCCAAGCCGATCGACCCCATTCTTAATCCAACTAATCCCTTCGTTCACATTCCCACTGCACTCGTCGTCCCTTGCACCGTGGAAAAGCGCCGAATCAGCCGTCAGGGGTCTCGATGACTAATAACAGCGGCGAAGGGCCGGATTCAAGGGAAAGGCCGAATCTAGGCGTGCGCACGTATGAGCTTGACCCTGGCTCTTTCCCTCTGTTCGTGTGTTTGTCGAGCCGGAGTTCGACGACATGCGCCGCGAGGGGTGGCTTCGATTGATTCCGGGCTTGGCCCTCGCCAGAATTAGCGCGGCCAGACTGATTGCAGCGCTGTCGGCTGCTGCTGCTGCCGGCCTGACGATGCTTATGAGCTGCTATTAGATCTGCCGGGAATGGATGGCTCAGGGCATTCGGTGCGTTTATTTTATCGACTTTAGAATGCTTCGTTGGGATTATTTTGTAAAGTTGGTGGGTGTATTTTTTTTTTCGAGAGGCACGCCTAAGAATTGTGAATTATCTTTCGGCTTTTGATAAAATTAGAATATTCTTTTTAGTTATCTTGCAGTATTCGATGTATTACAAAACATCATTATTTGTATGCTTGTTAGGTGATTACGTGTTTGTTATTGTTTTCTTTTTTTTTTTTTTTTTTTTTTTTAAAAACTAAAGATAATTTCTTCAATTGAATTAGTATTTTAATAATAATTGAAAGAAGATAAATGCTGCAAAATAATTAGTAATAAAAGCGCATCTTATTGAAAGAATTATTATTTAACATTTTTATGAATTTTTATTTTTAAATTCTCTATATCTAACATTGACATTGATCTTTTTACCTTTTATAGTTGTTTTCATAATGTCGCATACGAAAATACAAAATCTAAAAATAAGATAATGCAAATTATTCTACTAGCTACTACTACTACTACCCCAATCTAATAGCCCAATCTTTCCTACCAGAAAATACGCTCGGTAAACTAAAAATTTAAAGCCAAAATTGCTCCTAAAAGCGGCAAAAAAAAAGCATTCTTGTCCGTGCGCAGAGCCGAGTGGAAGTCGCGATCGCCGTTAGAAAAGGCTGGTAATACAGTCTGCAATGCTTCGCTCTCCCCCGAATTGGCCAACTTTCCTTCTCCCCGTCGTGCAACGAAGTTATCGAGCGTTTCGGGCGTGTCACGGGAATTTCCCCCTCGTCCGCTCTCTCTCTCTCTCTTCCCTGCCTCTCGTGAGTCCGCCGAGGCAAAGGCTTCATCCTGCGGATGTCGCCGGCGTCGGTATCCTCTGATAAAACCAGATAAGCCGACGATAATCGCCTTTTTTATGAGGAAAAACGCCTATTGCTTTCACGGGCAACTGTCTCGCTAATGATTCATCGAGATTTTTTTTTTTTTTTAGGAAAGAGGAGAATTGCGGTTTTGGTGTTCCGGCATCTTTTATTGTGTGAGAGAGGAATGTGGATATTATGTTTTTTTTTTAATTTTATAGGAAAAGTGTAGCAGTGACGGACGTGGATGTAATATAAACGAGATAAATTTGTGAGATTGTTGGGTTGAGTGGAGTGGAATTTTGAAAAGTCACTTCTACAATTAATTGTAGGATTATTCTTTTGAACATTTATTGCAATTCCGCAGTTTTATTAAATATATGCTTGTCTGTAGGGCTAAATTTCAAATTAACGAGAAATTTCTACGTTAAATGTTAAAGGGCTTAAAAATGATACGTTTATTTTGTTATTTATTTGAAATTTTTGTCACAAAAGATGAATTTGTTGCACTCGAATCAAAAATTCATTTTCAGTATACATTGAAACTTTACAATAACATCTCTACCATCAAACACAAATCAATTCGCACACAACACCAATAAATCCAAGTGAATAGTCCCACCGATAGCCCCTCGACAAATCAACGCCCAAACTCCATCCATCCTTCACCGTCTCTCGAACCGGACACCTGACCGGCAACATCCTTGACCCATAACCCGCCGAAATCTCGCGGGCGATCCCTCTTGCTCTTCCCAGGAAACAATGCAGCGCTCCCATTATGCTAATGCAGCGGCCAGTCTAACGAGGCCGGAGTTGCGCAAGAGCGATGCATCTCTCTCTCTCTCTGTCGGGCGCGCAGCCTCGCCAAATATGGGCAGAGCGCAGCGAGCCGCTTCCGGAATTCGCGCCTATTTTCTAGACAAGGCAGGCTTTTTCAGCCAGCTGGGATCGGCCTTTTCAGCCGCGATTGATTAGGGCATTGCTCGCTGATGCGTTGCGGGTGAAGGTGTTGCGTAATTTTGAGGGGTTCTCTATTAACCCGGTGTCATTTGCGAGTGTAAGTATTTGATTAAGTTGATGGGTTCGCTGAGATTTTTATTTATCTTAATATATTTAGAGTGACAACAGATTCATACAGCTTTTAAGGAAACTAGGAAATTATTATCATTGGTAATGCAGAGCAATGATTTTACACACGTAATTCAGCAATGTTAGAGGTAAAAAAAGTTACGTTTTGAAAGTCAAATATGTGCAGATGAACTTATAATACTTAGGTCGTAGGGACATGATAGCATAAGTCAACGAAACTTACATTTTCATTCAAGTAAAAAAAACTGAATCATATACTCATAAAACTGAATCATATACAATGTGTTAAAAACAGAAATTATTTATGATTCACGCACTTTCATAGCAAATACATAAAAGTTATCGATAAAACGTGATTTTTTTAGGTAATTAGATATTCATCCATGGTTCATAATGAGATATTAGAATTTTTAGGGTTTTCGGTCATAAACACACAAATTTAATTCAATGTTTTTTTATTTTTATTTACAGAAGAAAATTTACTATTTTACAGAATTTTTACAGATTATATTTATTTTACAGAAAATTTGATCGTACATTTATCTTCTTAACGCTATTTATTTACATAAACTTTTGGTAATTCCTTTTACAAACGTAGTCATAAACAATGCTCCTCCCATACATAATATCCATCGCAGTTAAACAAAGTTTCGCAAGAAGGTACGACCGAAAAACCGAATAAACGCAAGCCCATAAACGGTAACAGTCGAGAGCCGCCCGCGAAAAATAACGTATGAATCGGTATTTTCGTCCAATTATAGCTGTGCGAGGATTTCGCCATGTACGAAATGCGTGTCAAGGGAGATTTTCGAGGTGTTCTGGATATTGTTTATATCACCTTTGCAAATTTCGAGCTTCCATTTTCTAATTCATGTAAACTACTTAATTTAAAATTTTTTAAATATATTAAAAAAGAAAAATGTAAATAATAAGTTAATAATATATGAACACAAATACCTTGGAGTCGGCTCCATAGTAGAGACGTTGAATTAATCGGCTTGATTAATCTATAGCTGTAGATTCACTTTGCTATCCAGAATTTGAAAGCGTCTTGAAGAAACTAATTGGTACTACTCTGTCTGCCTCAGAAATTTTGAACAGTTCGGAGATAATGAAAATTTTTGAGGGACTTTCTCTCCTATGATTGGGCCAGAAGTATTAGGGGATGGTCAACATCCGAAGTTTATTGCAGAAACGAGAACGCGACTATCAGAAAATTTGGGAAAGTTGGAGAAAAGGAAATCGACTCTATACCTGAATGCGGAAACTAAAGTTGACATTTGCGGACAAAAAAAGAGTAAATTTTATAGATTATAAAATACTTTTCAAAAGAAAAATAAAGTTAATTTTTTGTTTACAGTAGTGAAATGTTATAGCACATTGTGCAACAAGGGAAGAAAATGAGCTATTTCACCTTTGCTAGAAATAGCTTTTCTCCCCGCGTTACAAACCGTGTTTTTGTTAACGAGGGCATGAAAAGCCCTCATTTGGTGTTAGAAAGTTGGATAGATGATCGTGCATTTCAAATCATGCACAGAAATAGTAAAAAATAGTTTAAAAAACAGAAAAAAAATTAAAAAAAAAATTTATTATTTTAAAAATAAAAAAAAAGACTATTTTGTCCGGTACGCCCCGCTGTAAGCGACGATAAGACTTTATTCCCCGCTGTAATAATACATTTTCTCAAACGTTTGAAATGCCCAATTTTCTACGCTACTTTCTAGCGTGAAATGAAGGCTATTTCATGCTTGCGATGGGAAAACTATATTTCATTATTGTAATTGAATATAATTATTAACCGTGGATTATTGTTTGATAAAAAAATTAATTACTAAAAATTTGTAGAAGATCCATTTATGAAAACTGTAAAACATCAAAAAGACTTTCTAAGTTTTTCATTTATAAAGTATAATATTTTTTGATTTAGTATTTTTAAAACTCAATTAATTGAAAAAAATTGGAAAAATTTATCTAGTTAATCAACTTCTTTCAGTAAATTACCTTTTAACATAACATGTGAATACATTATTTATTTTATTATAAAAAGGACATTTTTAATGACCTAATACCCGCTTAATGAGTTCAAATTTACCCTCCTTTTCCTTCTAGGCTATAAATACCCCATCTAACTCGTTGCTTAACAATATCGAGGTGAATTTCACAGCGATCTTTGAAAAATCGGTGAATCAGCGATCGGCGAATGTTCCTTGAATTTCGCGGACATTACCGCGAAGGCTCGTGATTCAGACGTTCATCACGTAGGGACCCCGCACGGCTCGTTCATCTCCGTTGGTGTGTATGCGACGATGAATCATCGATATTTCGCACACGAAGTGCATGAGTTGGCGCGACACACGATGCAGCAAACTCTCCTATCGAACTTTTATTTACCTCGGGGTTTAATGAGCACGATGTGATATGTTTTTGGGTATAGTCGAGAATGCTGCTTATAATGAAAGTTAAACGAACGCTGATTGCTTTATTCGTATAAGTAAGTTTTGCCCACCTACCCTAGTACCCTGGTTTGCAGGGTTTTTATTTTATTTTTAATTTTGCTTCCTCCTAGAGGAAGCTTTGTGATAGTAATTTTGGAGTTGTTCGAAAAATTTGTTATAATTGTATTTTAAGGTGTCAGGAACAAGAATAAATGGTTTTTGAAAAAT
>JAWWML010012370.1:1689-27365 GCA_035047165.1 Ormyrus rosae | reverse complement strand
TATAAAATTTAGCACATTAATGAAGTTTTCCCATCTATATAAGTTTATATTTAATGACCTAGGGTCAGTTCATAACAATATATTACGTTTAGCCGCCGCCATTTTTTGTCGCCTTTTACACAAAGCTGCTTTGGTGTTTAAGTAACTGGGACGCGAACTTTGCCGCCCCTGCACATAGCTTTCCGAATGATTTTGGGCCCAAGGTTAAGTGCCGCCTCCACCGCGGAGAGGGATTTTTTGGAGGGAGCTTACGATTACTAAGTATTTGTTTAAACGTCAGTCCAGTGCAGGCTGTCTTTGTTGTGTATTATTATCGTCGATTGGAATTGTTTTTATGAAATATCGTTTATGTTGCGTAAAGCGGCTTGTTCAGTCTAGATCGGAATGATACATTTACATTTTTCGCGATTCAATGGTATCGTTCTTTAATGCTAGCAAGAACAATATGTGAATTAGTTTTTTCTCTCTACCCTTTTTTTCGAGCGATTATAATGTCGATCGCGAATCAGTTCACCGCACAATGCTAATTATGTAATAATGCACTCAATGTATCCGCCATTTTCTTGACAAACATCGCGCTCCTTCGAAATGCAAAAATTGTTCCATGAACATATTCGAAAGAAGCGCAGAGTCGCCCTTCCGCTTTTCAAAAAGCAACGGACCTTCTCGAAATAAACGCTCTTTTCAAGCAGACCGCCTCGCGCATCTCCACCTCACAAAAGCGAGCCCTGCCAAAATAAGCCAGCCTTGGCTGCTCGGTTACATCTTGAGAAAAGAAACGGCGAGAGAGAGAGAGAGAGAGCATTTTCGACCAAAAAAATTTTTGGAATTTCCACATTAATTTAGAACTAGATACAATTTCTACATTGATTTTGAACTAGATTCACGTTTATTTTAGGTTTATTTGAGTATAATTCACATTAATTTCTATATGGATTCTGACAAAATTATTTTGAAAATCGATGTGGTTCGCGAAGAAGTCAGTGCAGTTGTCTATACGGATCACCATTAAATTTTACTGTTCATTAAGTTATAAAACAGATATATAAAAATAAAACAATACAAACAAAAAAATAATTAATTAAATATAGAATATTTTGAAATTATTGTGTTGAAATTGATTGTTTTTAATGAATCGCGGAGATAATATTGGAACAATAAATTATTTAGAAGAAAGTTAAGTGTCAAAGAATTGGCAGCGGTTTTTTTTAATTCTAGAGTTTCTTTTGTTTTTTTCTAAGTTGAGAAAAACTGCTCACTTTTACGATGTGTATGCACGTTATACTTGTTCATATTTCTGCAAGCGCTTGATAAAACAGTATTTATCAAAAATAATTCCGTATACACAATTCTAAATTTTGTAAATATTTTTATTTTAACTTTTGTTCGATTTGAAACCTTCGAATAAACACGCAATATTTTTCTTCGCTAAAACTTGGAAATGCTTTGTCACGGTTCACTAACCGATTTTCATAACTCTAAAGTTTAGATTTATTGCTTTGGCTTCCACAACAAATATAGACAGTTACGGCTGTAAATCTTCCTAATACCTTATTAGAGAACGACTGCATTTCAAGCCGATAAATGAAATTACTCGCTTACTTTTAGAAGCGCCATACATTTTTCGTTCTCGGGTCGACTGCGTTCGAACCTTTCCACGAATCAAGTCCTTAAGATTCGCGCGCTTTAAAACTCCGCAGTTCAAAGCTACTATAAATCAACCATCCGCCTGCGTACAAAGGCCCCTCTTAATTACTTTTCATAATCGAAACGTGCTTACGAGCTACAATACGCGAGCGCGCAAACTGTCCTCTCGAGTCCCGCAACAAAGAGCCCGGGAGAAAATAATTTGCGCCCTCATTTCCTCGAGTCGAATCCTCCGCGGGTTCCCCCCTCTGGCCGTAAAACTCGAAACTGCGGACCGCCCAGAAGCTCGGTCGTCGAAGGGCCCCCCGAAACAAAAGGCGAAAACACACCGCAGAGCCAGGCGGCGTAAAAGCGCGGGAGATCCGTCGGACTAACGGTACGCCGTCCGACTTCCGCGATTATTAGGCTGCCGCGCGCGAATGAAGTATCGATCGTTAACGTCCGGCGGATTATTGCACTTTTACGCGAGCGGGGAGCCTCTCTCTCTCTCTCTCTTTCTCTCTGTGAGTGTGCAGCCTTGGAGGCGCGAAACACGTGTGAGAGAGCCGTTAATTGAGGTTCCGCTGAAATTAAGTAACTTCGCTTTTACGGCTTTCCTTGAAACGCGGCCGTCTAGACTGCGGAGGAGAGGCTTTATTTGCATCGGCTTTTGTGTAACGGGACGTTCTGCCCGGCTGGGAGTCGGAGCTGCAGCCGACATCGAGAGTGGAGTTGGTTGGGCTTTCCTTTCTTTTTTTTTTTTCTTTTTTTTTTTAAGTGTTCTTGGAGGCGATTTGTTGTTCGGCGGATGATTTTAATGACCGCTTTTTCTCATCGAGTTCTGGGGAAACTCGGAGAAAAAGTCGTGTAAACAAAGCTGTAATAACTCAAGATCAAGCTCAAGAATGTTATTGACGCTGTCATCTCTCGCACTTCAATGATCTCTTGTTTGTCGCCGCTGGAAAATTGGACGTTCAATTTTACGGAAAGGATAATTCTTTGAAAAACTTATTGGCGATATAAATCGTGCTTTTAGTAAACGAATTTTCACAAGTGAAAAGTGTCTCGCGAATTAAAAATCGCTCTGACGAGGACCGCAGCTTAGCGGTCGAAACGTCAGCGTAATTCTTGATAAAGAAAACATCAATAGGCAGTACAGAGCACACTTTTTGTTGGAATTATCATAAAATGAACAAGTAATTTAACTGATACATGTCTGTGCCTTTGAACTACTTTCTTTGATTATTTAAATTCTACATTTTTAAACAGCAAGAGGCTTACATTCAACAACCATAAAACTATCGAAGCTCAGATAACTCACTCGTTGCACAAGAAAGAATGGCGCAGGTATTACAAGACAAACCTTTTTTCTGCCAAAAGCAAATAAACAAAGACTGCTCGTCGCCTTTTTCCCAGCTCTTAAAAAAAAAAGGCAAAAAACCCGACACCTCGCCAAAGCCATCAATAAATTACACGGCGAGTTCGCGTTCCGCAAAAATTCACCTTTCGCCCCGTAAAAAAAAAAAAAAAAACACCTCCCGACTGCGCACAAACGATCGCAATACGCAAAATTTCCATTCTCCTCATCTTCGTGCGCTCGTCGCCGTCGCGGGGGGCGGATGGGGTAAAGCTCCGCGTAATCAGGCCGAGAGCGATAAGCAGAGCGCGGCCCGCATCGGAACGGCGGCAGAACCCGCTGAAACGCGATGCTTTCGCTTTGGCTCCGCGAGCGAATTGATTCCTTCTCGTGTGTGTGTGTGTGTGTGTGTGTGCGCGTGTTGCCGGGCTCCTGCACGCGACGCTCCGGGCGCCGTGCAGTTCAATTGCGCGGAGCTTGCGGGGATTAGCGGCGTGTTTGTTCGCTGGCTTGCAATTCCCGGAATTGATTCGTTACGAGATAAATTTTGGCGGCGGCTGGGAACGGGGTAGGGGAGGGTTCGGGGTTGGGCGGTCTAAAGGGGAGGGGGAGGCGAGTTTAAGGATTCGCGGTTATACTTGTGATGATTTTTGTTTCGAGACGATCCTTTTTTTTAGAATATAGCTTTCGTTAATGTTATTGGTTCGGGGAACCTAAATAAACTTTTACGAGTCTTTGTTTTTTGAAGTTTCGTAAGAAAGGCTGTTTGATTTATTTTTTTGTAAAATATCGAATTTTGAATCTAAATGTTTCTATAAATTAAATGTTTCAATAATCTATAAATAATCTGATATAAAAATGTTATTATGTAAAACAAATAAAATTAAATGTAATCTATTGCATTCCTTTAAAGATTTAAAGATTATCCGCATTTATTACATTTTTCATTATTGTTTATAAATGGATGGTTTATAAACGATAATGAAAGGCTGATTTTCAACTAATCAATGCTCATACTTTTTATACTATAACGATTTTATTTTACAGCTTTTCCTCTATAAGTTCCAGTAAACTTAAAAAAATTCTGAATAATCATTCATCATTACACGTACATTATTCTTCTTTTTATAAAATATCCTTTAACTACTTTAACTACTTATCTAGATCACATATAATACGCAGAAAATAATTGCGCGGACACTGTTTTCTGCTATTGTACGTGCAGTTACGCAGTATCGAGATAATTTCTATGATTCACATTATAATTAAACATTCTGAAAAACAGTATCAAAAAATTCGAAAAAAATGTTTATTAGTCGTTATAAAATCAGAGCGAGAATTCAAAAAAATAATTAGGATTCCTAAGCAGTTAGCGAGTCATGAAAAACTACGATCAAACGCCTTTATGTTTTTACAACTAAGAGGAAAACAAATAAACGATTTATCATAAAACCACGGACGGTTAACTCGCCTATCCTATTATTAAAAAAAAAAAAAATTGATAAAAATTGCTCGGGTATAATGACAAAACTACCCAGCATAAATATCCTCACGTTTTGTATTCCAATTCGCTTACATAAAATTTCAGAAGCGCTTATCAATCGATCTTCTGATGGAAAAAAAAACAACAGTCATTAGCATGTGCATTAAAAATAGTTCAAAAAACTTTATTTTTCTTCGTAAACGCATTTCCTGCAAGCATTTAATTGGTTCAATTCCGGACAAAGAAACCGCTTATTTATAGAATTTTATGAAAGATACTTACTTCTCGCTTCGTTCCGTCGTGCGTCGTAAAAAGAAAAAAAAAAACAGGTGCTCTTGAAAAATATCATCCAGAAAATGACCGAAGTGTCGAGCCTTCGACGACTTTTTGTCGACCCATTTTTTTTTTTCTCTTCCCATTAATATTCAAGAATCGTCGCGATCGTCGCATTGAGAATTGCGACGCGGAGACACAAAAACAGAAACACACCTCTATTTTCGAGTTTTTTATATGCACTTGAAAATATATTCCGATTAATTTCATCTCAACTTACAATGTATAATTGAGATTTTTTCCTAAGTTTCATTAATTAATTATGGATTCGATTCTGAAAAATTATTTAAATTCACCACTAAAGTGTCTCGAATAGAATTTTTATATCCCGAGTAGGAGGTGTGTACTTTTTAATTGCATACAGCAACGGAACAAGTTTTTATCGGATAGGCAGAACAGAATAAAGCTTTGAATAATATCGTTCAAGTAACTCGTCATACTTTTTCCATAATTAAGCAATTCAATTCGAAACATTGTGCGCCAAGCACCGATAATTCTGGAGAGATCGATAAACTGTGAGATCCTCTTTTTATGGTAATCCAAAAATCCTCTCCGCAATAATTATCGGTGGGTAAATGTTAACAATGAACACGACTTCCTACTTTGATTAATGAATACTATTTACAATGCAAACTAAATCGAAACATAATTTTTTTTCTTTACAACGAAACGTAACATACGTCATTGAGAAGGCGGAAGACTCGCTAACTCAGATGTTCGATGTACATTCGAACGGTCATTTGAATATTACCACATTATAAGTCTTATTCAAGTGATTATATAAAAATTGTATGCGTTGCGTGTTTTAATGTTAGAAATTGAATTCGAAACGGTTCAACGCGATATTAGCTCATCCGATTATCTTTCAACTTTTATGCATTTTTCAAGTTACAACGTCAAAAGAAACGAACGATCGAATCGAATTGCAATACGTTAATTAATACTTTTAATAATAAAAGTTCCACCGAATCAATAAACCCTCCACCCAAAGCTCTAAACACCGCACCTCAATCCAACAGTATTCGCCCAGATCCCCAGAATGCAGCCGAAAGCGCAAAACACTTCCTCCCGGCCGATCCAACGATGCTGCATCGCTCTTTTTGCCGAGTATTCGAAAGGCCTTGGCTCCCCGCTCGGCGACAAGAAGCGCGAGCGATCGCGGAATCAGCCCGGATCTAATGGTCCGCACGTGCAACTCGGCCGTTTAACGGGCTGCGAATCGCTCTGCTCTTCGGCGGCGTCCGACGCCCGATAACGACGGCTTGTAAATTCGCGGGGGGCGCTGATTCGAACGTCGGGACAATGCTATATAAGTGCTGAGAGCCGATATAATTTACGGGGCTGGATTCGTATGCAATCGGTTTTCGATGAACGCGGCGATTTGAATAAAAGCGGCGGCGCGGCACTTTTTTTTTTTTTCAAAGCGCATTACCTAACGAGGCAATAAACAATCAATAAAAATAGGAAATTTATCACTTTCTAGGAATATCGCGCGACTTTTTCAGCGCGCTTCAAGGAAATTACGGTTTTCCATTCATAATTAATGAACCATCGCTCGCAAGTGAACCAACGTTTAATTATTGTTTCATCAGCTCCGGCGAGGCGAGGCGCGTTTATTTTATTATCTCCTTTATATCGGCGTATATCTCGCTCGTATCCTTAACTTCGCCGCGGCGACTCAAGTTTCGTTCTTACGCGAAAGTGTATCGCCGCTGTAAATTATCATTATCGGCCGGTATTAGATCGATAAATCAAAAAAAAAAAAGTAGAAAAAAAAAAATCTTGTATATCCTTTCGTTAATTGTGGCCGAACGGTATCTTATGCATATTTACACCTCTCTGCTTACGCAACGCGGCAGTTCCTGCGAATGGACTTTAAAAGGAAAAATCGTCTGCAAAACCGCAACGGAAAGGATGCGAAAACTCGTGCCGCCTTCGATACGTGTCGGCTTTGAGAGAAGCGTCTGTCTCGCTTTGAAATTCATATTTAATTAAGAGCGCGGAGAGCCTTGAATTTTTTCTCTTCCGTTATTAAATGCGCGCGCGCGCGCGCGCGGATCGAGCCGCGGAGATTTTAACATAACGGAAGAGGCTCGCGTGCGCGAAACACGCGATCTTTTCGCGTTAAAAGGCGCGGATTCGTATTGGATATAAATACCGAAAAACATTAAATAACGAAGAAAACCGCCGATGCCGCGCGGCGGTGGTCGTAATGATGCAACGGACACGAGGCGAGCCGAGGAGATTCATGAATTTTTAATGCGAGATAGAAAACGCCTGGATCCGGTCGGACCTTGAATTTTATCACCGGCACCTTTGTTATGCGCTGTCGGGAGGATTCGGGAAATTGAACTGCATTTTCGCGCGGTCCCGCGGAAATTTATGAGTCGGCGGAGGGAGATTTTATTACCTTGTTATTAAGAGGCTCGAGAGTAAACTAAAAATATCAGGTAGTTTTCTGGATAAAAGTGGAAATTTTTGGAAATAATATTTTTTTTTCTTTTATTTCCAGCGCAATGAGATATATTTTTATACGCAGACAAAATTTTCTACTCCGAATTACCATGAAAACCATGATAATCGTGGGGCAGGACTCCCTTCTCAAAAAAATTATTTGAAATCAGATTAAATTTTAACGTGACAGCACGGTAAAAATTATTACTCAATCCTAGTAATGTCAAAATCGTGTTTATTTATTCAAAATCGAATTAAATACAGTAAATTTTCAAATTAGTGATAATAAAATGTAATAAATAAATTATATTTAATAATTTTCCGTTTTTATCAATAAATTGTATGTTAATATTTTTTGTTACATTGAAAATTGAATTAAGGTTAGGTGGAATAGGTCGACTATCGTTTTAATGGTAAAAATTTATACCCAGCACCGATAAAAATTTTATGTAAATATCATACGAATTTGTAATAGAATAACATTTTTCCATGGTAGCATGATAAAATTTTGATATAAAAACTAATAAAATTTGACGTCATCGTACAATTAAAAATTCAAATACGACAACCTCGCCCCAAGATTATCGTCATTTTCACGGTAATTTTAAATAGAAAATTTTGTCTGTGTATGTGCGTTATCTTAATTTACTAAACAACTACTAAAGTATTCTAAAAAATAATCTAAAAAAAATTTCTAATTTACGTATCATTCACACGTAATCCAATCAAAATCCAATATGATAAAAATACATTTAACTAAGCTTTTCAGAACGGTGAATTATCCAAGTGGAGAAGTACTGTACCTCCAAGTCATGGATTTTATTTTTAAACCGAATGTACGAGACTGTGACTTTCTTTAAATTTTTATTTTCAAAAAACTATATTCACAGTGAACAAAACAATCACAGTGAACCTCATAAAGCTTGACGGAAGGCAAAGGACTAAAAACTTGACGGGTCCATCGAGTATCTCGATTGCACTCGCGCATGAATTATTTCTCCATTCGAATAAATCCAACTAAACTCTGGCAATTTACCATTTTAAAACTTTCGTCCCGTTAAGACGAGAACCCGCGTAACAACATCGAACCCCCCTCGCTTTGCATCCAGCCCACGTTGCACCCACGCCCAAAGTCCAAACTACACGCTCGAAAGCGCTGCACGAAAAGAACGCGGGGGCGGCTCGCTTAACCCGCGAACTTCCTCGACGGCCCCCCAATTTGCAAAAATCAGGAGTAATGCCCCCCGCGCTTCGAGGATGCAAACGACCGCGGGAGAATATTGTCACGCTGCCAAGTTCCTCCGCGCGCGCGCCGATCCAGCTCGCGGTTATCGTTGTCGTCCTGCAGATTTACGCGAGCGCGAACAGTCGTCGCTCGTCATCGGAAAATTCGGCTCCGCGCGGGACCTCTCCCCCCCCGTCGATTATGCGGCTGCTTTGTCCGCCGAAAAGAACTAGTTAATTCCGATCGCTGAACCGACGGATATGGTAATTTTATGCGGCAGTTAAGTGTTTAAGTGCCGCTACCGTTGTTGATACAACGTCGGGAGTTTCAGAGTTGCCCGTAATTGCGGTTAGGTAATAAACCGGGGCCGAGCGATGTTTCGGGAATTTCGATCGTCTTCCGAAGCTTTGAAAGGCCACACTTTGCCGATTAGTACGCTACGAGCGAAATATCAGAAATTGGAAGAAGCGTTGCACAATACGGCGGCGAGCGAGATTAAATATTTGAACGGCAAACGTTGCGTGATATTAACGTCTAAAGCAGTCGGGTCTTAAAAATTAATTTCTAACGCGATTTTATCTGTTTAATTAGACGCTTGATTACGCGACACATGTAAATACGACTATCTGACGTCGAAGCAAATCTCGCTGCGAAGCGACAGTTTTGAGCGCGCGGACTTTCGCCAAAATAACCGTTACCCCTCAAATTCCAGCGACAGACGCATCAGCCGCCACTGTACTTTTTGCGCGCGAATATTCTTCCAGCTTAAGATGTTCTAAGATTAGATCGAGGCTCCCGAATTTAGACTGGGTCATCCAGATAGCCGCGGGGCTTCGGTTTACAAACTCGAGTTACAAAGCCGGTATAGATTTGCACGACCTGGCATCGATAAGCTTTTTCGGGTCTGCAGATAGAAAAATTAATTTTGCAATTGGTAACGAGCGATTGTCAACGGCGAGGCAAGGAATAGACGTCGACTGATAAGCGACTGATACGTCTTTATAATTACGTCGTTATCTGCTTTTATAGTGCAAATCTGCAAGGTGCGATTTCATTATTTCGCGTATAGTCATCAAAGAAATCACTACTTGTCGAATAAACTTTTTCATCGAAACGTTGCCATTACGGTAATATTCTCGTTTAACGTGCAAGCCGTAAAAGTAGGAAAAGACAATAAAGTCCGGACTCTTCTGCTGACATAATTGTATTACTGCTCATCAATGCACAGTTAAGCGAATTACCGAATAAAACGTCGCAACGTTTACCATCTCGAAAAGCATTTCGCATCGAAAGTTTTTTTATTCAAACTTTCCGGCGCGAAAAAAAAAAAGTAAACGCGAAAATTATCCCACTGAAACAAGGATATTACGCATCTTTGAAAAATGACACGATGCACTCGTAATGCAAGCAGGTCTATTAATGCGTTAATTCTTATAATTCTACGAAGTCGTTAACACTAATTAAAACGAAATTTTCATCGAGTGACGCATCGGTTGCAAATCAGCGGTACATTTTTCTCATCCTTACAGAGCAAAAAAAAAAAAAATTATAATCTAGAAAAAAAAAAGTAATTTGCCTTCACCTTCCGTGAGCAGAGTCGATCCTTCAAATTGAATAAGGCAATTTAAAAATCTCTAGACTCATTCGTAGACCGTCGGCGTTCGGAGTTTCCGAAGGCGAAGGATATAAATTTTTTCAAAAGACGAATGTAAAACGCTTCGAGCGAAATTGAAGGCTGACTGATAATTGTCGCTATTAGAATGAAAAGTAGCGCTGCAAAAGTGTTGTTAAAAATCGTTTTTCCAGCTTCATTGTCTCTCTTCCCTTTTTTCCTCCTCCGCGCCTCGGACGAAAATGATTTTTAAGTAGCCGGCAGATGCAAAAAAAAAAGAGAAAAAAAAAACAAGAGAAAAAGGTGGCAACGGTAATTGTCGGACTGTTACCGCCGCGGAAAAGGAGAATGGAGTAATTTAATATTTTGTTTGTGAGCTTATGTCTTTTAATTAACCCGATAATTTATTTCCTTTTCACCGAGGTTTATGATTCGCTCGTTGGAAAAATCGGCAGACTTAGGTAAGCATGCTAATTTTAAGTAGTTTAAAAATGGAAAGAGACTTTAAGAAATTCAGCTTTCATGAAATATTAATATAACGCAGCTCACGCCCATTTTCATCGCTAATTGATAGACTTGGGATTTCAATTTGTTTTTTCTTTTAATTTTAAATTTAAGTTAAGAATTGGGGATTGAAGCTTAAGTGTAAATTTGAAACTTTCTGTTAATGTTTTTAATATAACATTTTTTTTACTCAATCGAAAATACAGTTTATTTAAAGTTGCTTTAAACAATGCAGAATCAATCAAAGCATTTTTCACTTCGTACAAAGTAGATTTTAATCCACTGTTAAAGTAATTCATTCGGATCCTCCAAAAAATCCTTTCCATCCAGGTCAAAAAACCCTCCCATTGGGGACAACGTCAGCAAGAAGCAATCGACTCTTATCACCAGCTACTGCACCGAGAAACCAGAGCGAACCGGTTGCGAAAAAAAAAGAAAAAAAATTGACTAAACCACACATAATTCCCCGATAAGATATACTCCATCTCCGATCGCCTAATATTCTCTCTCGCGACTCGCGACCCTTTCACGTGCAGACCTTCTAATTCGCACGTATATAGAACGCGAGTGCGCTGCCAGGCTTTTTTTCTACCCTGCCCCCGCTCGTTTGCCTTTTTGCACGTGAGATGCCGTGCCAGTCCATTCAAATGAACGCCTTATCAATTATTCATCGGCGATCGCGTCAAGGCCGCCGCTCCGAGCCTGCCGCTAGACTGATTTATAGTACTTATAGAGGCGGCTACCGACGCGGAATATGGACGAAACGCGATGCAAGTTCCTCGGTTTTTCGAAAGATCGATGCTTCTTTTTTTGGAGAATTCGCTGGGGTCTTTGGTCGGGTTAGGGTGGAAGCAGCTTTTTCGATAATGGGTTAGCCGAATAATTGTGGAATACTCGTCGGAAGATGGATTTGAGATGCGTTATGGACTTTCTTTTTTTGAAAAGGATAACGAACTAAAGTAATTTGATTATATTTCTGGTTTTAATATTTATTCGAGATAAATGCGATTGCGCTGAGGGTTCTCTCCCTCGATATATCATTTTGTTTTGGACAATCTATTGTGATTGGGCTTATTGCCCGTCTGATTAATACATAAATAAATAAATAAATATAAATTGTTGTCTGTACTCATTGATAGGTGACTTCTTCGTTTGGAAGTTTTGATTAAAATTATCTATCGAAATTTCAATAAAAATCTTATGAATATATGTTTATAAACAACCATTAATTAATTATTAAAATATTTATTTGAAAAATTTGTCACTAAAACTCATCCAAGCGACTTGAACCGCAATTCCGAAAATTAGATTTTTACCGAACGCATTACACAATCTCAATTGTATTCCACCACCGTATAAAGAACATATAGGAAAACGGATAAAAATTCTGACTAAATTCACACCGGCGATTGCGTGATACGCAAATGCCGACACTTTTATCGGAGACTCTCGAAGAAGCGACCGAAGTCTCCGCTTTAAATCGATGCTATCGGAATTCTCAGATATGTTTTGAAATCCAACCAGGAGATTTAAAAGAATCGCGCATTTCTATACTTCATCCGGAAACAATGGCTCTATTTTTAGAATGCACGAAATAGCAGAGTGCTTATATTATGTAGATACATCGAAAAATATGCGAAGTTATCTTCGATTGCAGAACTCTGATTTTAGAAATTATGATGTTTGGAAAACGACATAAATTGTAACCCACAATCTGATGATTAAATAACGACCCTCATTTTGGACTAAAATTGAGTTATTTTTAATGCACGAATTGAAAATGAATACAGAAAAGTGCCGTTTTGGGATCGAAACGCGGACAGGTTCAGAAAGCAGGTTTTTACTTTCATTACTACAGATAGGCACTTTTTAGGTCTATCCTTGAAAGCAAATAAATTTTAGGCGAAAAAGGAAACAAGGTTTCATGACAATTCAATTTATTTTTTTTTTTTGAGAAAAATAATAACTGCAAGGATTGAAAAGTTTATTAATTGTTATTGTTCGATTAAATTATGATTATTTGCGTAAGAACAGAGGTGTGTTTATATAAGTGGATAATTATTTAACTATGTACTTATAAGAATAATAAAAATATTTTTATCTTTGAGGCAGGGATTGTTTCTTATGCTCTAAAATTGCAAATAATTAGCGTCAATGATTGTATCGTTAAATTTACTTATGAGAATGTAAATTGCATTTCTACTTTTATTAAAGCTCTGGTTTTATAAGTTTTAATGAAATAATGACCGTATTTATGTTTATTTCGGTTTTTCTAGTGGTTACTGAAATCCTTGATTCTTTGAGATTTACAGGATCGTAACACTGTTATTTAACTGTAAAACTGCTATAAGTCTTTTAATTCCAAACTTAATTTAGGAAGTTTGTTTATACTTTATAAATCAAGTGCAATATGGATATTATTTTTTTTTTCGACTTCTCTATAATCTCAGTTAAATATAAATTTATGCTTGACTTACAAGTACTCAATTATTAATAAACCCCATTTGTTTTCCTTGTTAATACGAACGTTATCACTAAATCTTTGAGTACAATTTTATCAGAATCCACTGAAGATCCAGGAAGCATCGTTAATCAATCGTGTATATACTTCGAATCACAATACTTCAAAGATAAATAAATAAATTCCCATAAATCTTAATAATTAGCTGCTCAATAATTACTATCAAACATACAATCAATCCTACCTAGACGATGTCTACTTAACACCGATCAATACAAAATTAATAACTCTCACCAATCAAATGATCAACCAATAATCCGCTATTAATTACTTCATATCAGAAGCTTACATCCATCTCTTAAACATCACTAAAAAGGTAGTGCCTTATACATATTCATAGAGCAGGGAATGCCTCTATTAGATAATTCAAGAGAAGTTCAATGGAGAGGTCAGCGCCGAGTGTATTAGACTAAACGAATTTGCAAGATTCATCAGTTGCATGCGTACGTACAATAAACGTAACGTTAAGTTGGTTATGATCGTCTAAAGGCGCAATGGAATTTAGCACGCAGCCTTAGTTGACGAAGCGTTTTACATAAGGTAATCAATTGGTGGGATTATGAAAAATGGTGCTTAGTGGCGCCGGATAAAGATAAAACGATGTTTTAGTGGCTCTGAATTATGCGGATGGAGTGGAGTAATTGACATTTTCTAACGATTGGAAATTATTTTTATGCCTCGATGAAGGTTTCTTTAAGTAGTAATTTATGCAGTAAAAGGAAAGAGGTAATAGTAAATATTTTTATTTTTAACGATTAAGTGTAGAAAATTACAATACAATTACATTACTTCTTTGTGAACTTGTGACATTTCCTAAATTATATCTGAAATAACTCAAATTCGAGCGTTTTGATAAAAAAAAATAAATAAATAAATAAATCGAACGTCAGTCAGTGCTCTAGACGGATTGTCAGTTCACCATCAGTTTCATGAACATTTCAAATTCTAATAATAATCATACGTGACACAACAAATTATTTCAACTTTTTGATTATTCACTTATCAAGCTCGAGGCAAGTCCGAGTTTCGAATGAATGACCATCCTTCGATGGTCGCTATATGCGTGCCTATTATGCTTTAAAATAGGCATTTCAGGTTAAGGTTTTTTTGAAAAAAAAAATTCTTTTTATTACTTATATTTTTAATTTATATGGATGGAATTCGCGTTATATATACATATTTTAAGTCAATCTTTAATGCAGAAAAAGTTTCATGCATAAAAGATTGACTATTTCTTTATAGAAAATAAAAATGTTCAGAATAAAAATTCAAACAAATTTTTATAAATTAATATCGCAGATATAGTTACTGAAGTATTAGGTCATGTATCTTTTTTTAATTTGCAAAAAATTAAAACTGAAATCTTATCACTGGTTTCTATTTCCACTGTTAGAAAAAGTCATAAAAAGTCATATTTTTAACATAAACACAAATTCATCCAAAACTTTTTTAATCCGTCAGTTCATAAAGTTACATTGTGCTTTGTCGAAGAAGTTCCACTACAGATTCACTATGATTTATGTAGTATGTATTTAGCTTGTTTTAATAAATCGCGTCAAGCGCGCACTTTTCGAGAAAAGTTTTACGAACGCGACATTGTAGTTTATCAGTATTCCGGAACAAGTTTGCTTATTTGATGCGTTATGACGCGACATTAAATGTAGTTTTCATGGTCGAATAATTTTTAATTTACGGCTTTGCGGGAATTCGAATGCAGGTGCTGAAATTGTATGGCGATTTTGTTCTTACGATTTTACTGAAATTATTTCGTGTGTATTTAATATCTATACAGTTATTGAAATTGTTTTTACAGTTGCAGCCTATTATTCTGATAGAGGCAAAGAGTATCGTATCATTTAAACAGATGAAAAAATAGAGAAACAAAATTAGATTTCCTTATCAGTTGATCGAAAAATTCCATTCATTCCTTTTAATTAAAGCAGAAACGTGAGACTTAAATTTGAAAACAATCTGACTTAAAAGTTCAGTGATAAAAGAACGTCATAACTTTTAAATTTTTAGTATTTGTGATGTAAATAATCTCTAAATTGTAAATTCTGATTTGTAAATTCTTCAAAGCATTTTTCTTCTTGGAATTGCGTTTCAACTTTAAAGTGCACTTTTTTAGTAAACATTTTTTTTTCCCCTAAAATATCTTTCTACCATTCAAATTTCTTTCACTTCTTCAATCCATCTAAACGAAGCACATTTCGATTCGAAATTCCTCCCCGAGGTTTCACCTACAAAATTCCAAAAGCTTTCTCTCAATCGCCGGCAGAATTTACCATCTTATTTCCTCCTGCATCCTTTCTGCTCCTCGAAATCGAAAACAAAACGTCGCTAGACTGACGCACGACAGGAGTCTTTCCTCTTCCCTGAATCCGTCGATTCGCCGCCTGACGTCAGAGTCTCTCTCTCTCTCTCTCTCTCTCTCTCTCTTAGGAGGAAACTCGGGATTTCCCCTCTCGCGGAAAAAGGAAAAACTTTCTACGCTCGTAAAGCCAGCCGGTAATCGCCGCGACGTCCTCGGCGCTCCTCTTAATTTCGGGATGTAAATGATTAACCGTTAGGCGCTGCGACTTTTATCGCCGGAATGAGCGGAGTTAACGCCGTCGTTAAGTTAAACTTTAAGTTCGAGTGTGAGTTTTATTGGCTTCTGGATGGTAATTTGTGCGTTTTCCAAAGTTGGAGTAGTCGCTTTTTCGAGCGCGGATACGCGTCGCGAAGCTTTTTCGCGCGAAACTTCCGCGTGAGTTTTGGAGATTCGCGCGAAAATTTTACGTCGAACTTCGAGTGGTCGTTATTCGCGAAATTCTTCTTTAATTTAATGCATCTCTATTCTAAACATTAATATTCTGAATCTTAACGTTGTCAAGTGACTTAAATCGAGATAATAATTATCCAAACTTCGCAGTAAGTCACCTAATTAGCTAAAACTCGAGAAAATTAACAAACTTCACTTCCAGTTTGCCCGCTTCTGTTTACAAAAATTTTATAAAAAAATTCACCCGCCCCTCTCTAAGTCGAGGAACTCGTTACGGCTTCGATGCATTATTCTACGCGTACTTACGCCTACGTATTAACATAGCGGATTAGGAGTATATCTGTCATGCGAAAAGCGGGTCAATCGGACTTTGCTGATTCCGTGATTTCACGAGTCGGTGGATCTGATACATTGGGCGCAGTATTGTTCGTGGGTTATTAAATTAAAGATGGTTATTTGTACAGTGAAATGCTGCTGACTTTGAGAAATTGTTTACCCGTTTTGCTCGTTGTTTGTTGGGCGACCTGTATTATTAGCTTTGACGAATGTACACCGAAGAATAAAATAGGACGGAATTGATCAGTTTTTATAATTAAATGCTTTGAATTTATCGCGAATTAAAGCCAATTACACCGTTAAGAGCATCATTCGTTTTTACGGCTTTCTTTCTGTTACATAAAAGATGACTCGTTTATACAGTTAAATCGCAGCGCGCCTTGCATAATTTTCGCGTCGTCTTAAGTCATCCTTCGCAATGAAAACGATGATAAAAAAACATCGGTCGCCGTTACATAAACACTTTTGCCGTCCGCGAAAAAAATTTACTCCTCGAAGATGCTCGCCTCCTTCACCCGTCCTACATTTCATTGCCTCCAAAGCCCTCGTCAAAGCCAAACCGATAATCGAGCCCAAAACACAGAGAGGCCGCCCGACGCTCGGATTATTTCCGCGGAAATCGCGACTGCCGTCGCGGCAGAGAGACTTTAGGGCCGCGTCGGAACGAGGCCGAGAGGAGAGGGCTGGGAGGGGGGAGTAGTCGGGAGATTGGACCGCTGTTTGTTCGGTACACACACTTGGCCCTCGAGTCCTGATGGCTGCGCGCGATGCGAAGTGGAGAGGGCGGGGGGGCCACTCCACTCTTCTCTTTTTTTCCTCTCTCGCTCTTCCTAAAAAAGAAGAGCTTTGTTTTCGGCCGTCGGAGCTTTTCAGGGACAAGTCTTTATTTCGCTATTCTCCGTCGTGTTTAACCTCGCGCGGAGGGCCTTTAGTACGTTCTTTAGTACGTTGGGAGTTTGCAGGGGTGCGCGCGGGGCAACGGCTGGACCTAATTTATGAAAGAGAGCGTCTCGCGGATAAATTGGGACGGATTGTTTTCGTGATTTTTTCGGTTGATTGGAAACGTAATGTAATATATCGTCGTGCTCTTGGGTTTTCGAGTGTCTTTAGTTCGAAAAATTTTCAGCCTCTTCTTAATTAAATTAATTGATATTAACATCAAAACTGAATAATTAATTTGAGTTCGATTAACCATAACACGGTTTCATAAGCTATAACGATAATCCTGTTTACCTCAGATTTAAAAATATTCACCCCTTTTTAGCCGAAGAATTGAAGTCGGCGTTCGCCGATCGATCGAGTTCGCGGATCTTTTTTTTCCTCCGCGTCTAGGGGAAATTCGTAGCCCGGTACTTCCGAGCCGACAGTCGGCCGCGAACGGCGCACAAATCGCGACGGCCTTGGAGGAGAAAGAAGAGTATCCGCTCTTCTTTTTTCCGGCGACCTCTCCCGAGTTGTCGGCTCGCGAGTGCTTTTTTCGGGATTAGTGCCGCTGCCTGATGAAGTATTGTCGTGCGTCGTTCGCGAGGGAGGATTTCGAGAGCTTTTTGGTTCGCGGGAGAAGACTTGATTCGGTCGTTAATAAAGTAGTTCGCGGACGTTTTTTTTTTTTTTTGTCGATCGACGAGATTTGTTTTTAACTTTTGCGTTTTAAAGAATGAAGTCGTTTAGAAGAAAGTGTTGCAAGATACATTTTTAGGAAATGAAAAGAGCTATTATTTTCCTAATTTCGAATATAGCGTCTTTCTAGTTACTACTTTTATTAACTTTAGCTGAATATTATATTTAATTAGGTCAGAAAATGGGCTTGACCTTTTTTTAAAACTGCAATTCATCATTCACTGCTAATAGTGCACCACCACCAAAAAGCGTACACAATTCAGAATCACAATAAAAAAAAAAACTGATGCACGCAAAACCTGCACCTCCGCTAAAATCTTGTTAAAAAAATCGCAGCTCGGCAACAGCCCCCAGATAGCGGCCAGACCCGAGGAAAGCCAGTAGCCGCCTCGGGCCTTTGAAAATTTATCGCTCGTTAAAGGAGCCCCTCTCGCCAAGCGCCGAGCGCCGCGCCGAGATACGCACAAGATACAAGCCGAACTTTCCTCCTCGAGTGTATATCTCTCCTAGGGCACGACCGGACCGCCGCCGCGGCAGCCGAGTTCAGCATTCGTTTCGAAGCGTTTCGGTTTTCGCGCGCGCGAGCGCGACCTTTATTATTACGAGCTCGTTATCAATTTGCCCGGGAGCCCGGGGGGAAAGTTTTAATTGCGCGCGCGCGACGCCGACGGAACTCCATACGGTAATAAGCAGCACAGCGGAGAGAGAGGCGTTCCGGGATTATTGGGGGAAAGCCTCGGTACTGGGGCCTGGATTTGAACTTTTGCCGGGTTTCTTGGTTTGTCGCTGCGTTGCTTTTTTTTTCAGGGTGGATTTAGTGGATGGTTTTGAGATTTTGGAAGACTGATTAGAAAGTTATAGTTAATTTTAATGGGAGTCCGGTAGATGTATTTTGCGGAATTTTGTTTGATGGAAATGCGCAAGTTTTTAATATCCGGAGTCCAAATCAAAATCATACATGAATTTTCGCGGCTTCTATATACAAAAATGCTTATCAAAACGAAAAAAATCTATTTTTTATCGTTCTTAGAATCCATTCTCAACGCTATTCCGCATTAAGCCAAAGGCACACTTCCCGCCAGCGGAAAACTGCAGTCTCGTAATTCCCGTAACTATATATACATAGTATACATATACCGCCGCCCAAAATTCGCGGATCCATGCATTATGCATGCGGATGCGCTTTTCGCAAGTTTCGAGCGCGCGCTTTCGCCGGCGTGTACGAAAAGATTCGAGCGATTCCGGCGCAGATATTGGCAGCGCGTGTTATCGGTTTTAGTTCGAGCGACCAAGTTCCGGCGACATGGACGGCTGCCGTTCGCACTGCTCTCTCTCTCTCTCTCTCTCGATGCAATTTCCGGTAGTGCTTATTTTCGGGGGGGGGGACGGAATTTCGTTTGCGTGGAATTTTAGTAGGGTGACGTTGTGCTTTGCCTCGTTGCAATGTTGGAAACAATAAGACAATGGCGGCCGCTTTTTTTTTGCGGAAGGGGCTAAAATCGAAAAATTTAAAAAGCGTTGCTTTGAAATACAAAAGATATTAGAATTTTCAGGTTATCGCGAATGTAATTTAAAATTTAATCTACTTTTTTTTAGATGAAATTTATAAATTCCGAATATTTCAACGAACTTATTATTCTCGTAAAATGTGCCTTTTATCTTTTAATGTGAAATTTTAATGATATTATCTGACTCTAAATTACTTTCTATTTTTATGGAAATCGAGTCCATTGTAAAAATTCCCTTTTTTGAGGTCGTTGGATAAAATCGTCTAAATTTTGAAAGAAAAGCGCAAACAGATTGACCTTTTAAGATCTTTAAGAGTTCCTTCTTTTTCCCTCAAAATTTAAAACACACAAATTTATATTGTAACTCCGAAATTCTGTGCATTTTTATAAGATTTCTTTTAATCAAGAATATCATTATTTGTATGCAGCATGAAAATTTCAGAAAATTTCCAAATTATTCATTTATTAATCATTTTCCTCGGAGCTTACAAGAAAATCGATCTTTCCAATAAAAGTTGCTGATCTTTTAGTTTTGTTCTTGCTCTTAATTTACTTTTGAAGCAAAAGGTCCTTGCTAAGAAGTCATTAATAATCATTGTTATAACGATAACAAGATAACGATAACACGAGCACTCACGTGTCAGATAATCATCTAATTCGCATTTAATTGATAGGTCCCTCATTAAATCGACAAACTTCAAAGAATTCGTCCCCTCGAGTTAAAAATAAAAGAAGTTTCCGTTTGGTATGAGCCACACAAACTTACATCCTCGATAAGATCTCGAAAAGAGCATTGATGTCTCGATACTTTTTTTTTTTTTTTTAATTAAAAACACGAAACTTTAAAAACAGTTTCTCACGAAGCTCATTAATTAAGTCGACCTGTTTCACCGTTAAAACTTAAGTTCAGGATAAGATGAAATTCGATCAGATCGGAATACGCAAAAAAAAGTATGAAGAAAAGATGTAAAAAGTTATGAAAGAAAATTGATGAACGAAGTATTTTAAATTTAGAAAGAGAGAGCTGCGAAAAAGGCAGAAAGGATTTTCACGAAAAAAAAGCATAGAGATTTATAGTTTCGCAATGAAAAGACAGAGTGCCATTTTACGAGCTCCGAAGAGCTCGTTACTTTCAAAAAAACCAAGAAAAACCCAGTCCAAAGTAATTCGATCGCTCAAAACGACCAAAGAGCGGGAAAGAGGCGTAATCCACCGTGCATTCGCGCGTTATTATTCCCGCGAAATCGATCTCCGCCCCGGGCCGCCTTTATCAAACATTCAACGATCCATCATTATCGAAAATTGCTCGACTAAACAAAAGCGTCGCATATCGCGTTCTATTTTAATACCGGCGGCGATCGCTCGAACAAACCGACTCGGCCGCAAGTGCATTCGTAAATAAACCGGCGATCGATCCGATCAATTGGACGCCCCGAGACGGCGGATTCAAAAGGGAGAGAGACGAGCCAATCAGTGCCCTCCCCGCCGCCTGGCTTAATGACCGCAAATTGACGTACACACGTGCATATATGTATATATATACTCCTCGGCACCGGATCGACGAGCTCTCGGCGCGCAGTTCGTTGATCCGACGATGACGAATCGCGCACGCGCCGACACTTGTTGAGGGATTCTTCCTTTTTTTTTGGGGGAGAGACTGCTGCGAGCGCATAATCGCGGCTTGTTTGAGGGAGCCCTGGATTCAATCTGGCGGGAGGGTTGGGGTCGGTGTGGGATTTTTCGAACGTTCGGGGAAGCATCTTGCGAGGAGGGTCTCTCGCGTGTTTGGGTCACGGATTTTTGTGTGACTTTGGGGTGGATTTTTCAGTATAAGGTGAGATTAA
Organism: Ormyrus rosae; assembly: GCA_035047165.1. Taxonomy (NCBI): domain Eukaryota; kingdom Metazoa; phylum Arthropoda; class Insecta; order Hymenoptera; family Ormyridae; genus Ormyrus; species Ormyrus rosae. Next base: position 6,178 of record JAWWML010012370.1, on the reverse strand, counting down.
ATCCTCGCATCGTATATTTGTATTGAAAAACCTGTCCTAAAAAGTTCTTTGTCAGATCGCATTTCGAGATTAACGAGAAATGAATTAACGCGGTAACAGATTGTATAAATTAAAAGCAGAAACCAAATAAGTATTTTTTACTGTAATTTTTCACCAATTTCTACCTCTTTCATTTGTAATTTCATAAGACAGAGACTAAGATTAGGATAAGGTTAAGAAGAAGGAAGAAAGATAGTGATACAGGATAGGATAAAGAAAAGAAAAAAAGAAAAACCAAAGACACAAGAGACTGAATGTACTAGGAAGTTCAAGTAATAGCAAGGTAGAGTCGTAGTTATAAAAGATGGGAAATAGAGGAAAAGTAGGAGTAAGGACTGTAGGACTTATAACGTACTAATAGGCGTCTTAGCTAGAAGGAATTTTGTAAGTAAGGAGGACCAAGAAAAAAGATAGTTATAACATTAGTGAAAATGTACAGGTATATTATATAGAATGTAAGTGCGTCAGAAGTAATGTATATCGAAAATATGGAAGTATAAAATTTAGAGATAATGTGAATGTATAGTCAAATAAAATGTAAATGCAGAGGTTGTAAATGTATATTAGTTAAAATGTATTAATAAGAGACATAGACGGAAATAATGTATTGTAAAGTAAGGTAAATAGAATGGTATTATAAACATAAGTATTATAATGTATTACAATGTATATGCAAATAATGTAAATGATATTAAATTGTAACCAAGTCCATTTCTGGGCCATGTAAGGCTGAAATAAACTATTTATATATATATTTTTTTGTAATTTCGTAAAATAAATATTAATTATTTTAAATATTAAACTTATGATGACTGCCGTCTAAAGGGAAGAGACAATTCTCACGTGAACAATCTCATAGTCACACTAAATATAAATGAGTCTTTCAAGCGATGAGAAATTTTGATTAATTATTAAAAATACGTAAGATAATACAATGTAAACATGAATTAATAGCAGCTCCGATCAAGAGACTGAAAAATCAAATAGAATTTTATCAAAATTAATTTGAATCCAAATTTACGTATTTTAAATAAATTAACGTGACGTCAAAAAGCTTTTAATACCTTTACCAAAACATAACAAGAGCTTAACGAAATCCATCCCAAACAAAAGAACTTTCCGAACAATAACACTTCCTCCCAGTCGAGGAGCGATATACACGCTTTCCAGAAAGCAAGCGCGACGAGAGCGTACACATCTTACTTTCCGCGCAATTTTTCAAAAATTGGGACAAACGCGTAAACTGACCCCCTTCGAGTAAACCCCCGACGCACTCGACTCCTTGCAGCGTCAGTTCGTTACATTTACTCCTCCGAAACGAGCGAGCATAAAAGTTTACGGCGCCGCGTAAATGCGCCGCGCGCGTGTCGCGAAAATATAAAATTACCCTTATCTCGCGGAAAGAAATCTGAATGACAAAAGGAGTCCTTTATCTTGGAATGCTGTAATTTTCGAAATTATCGTCGAGGTCAGTCGAGAAATTCAGACTCGTCGGTAGGCTGGGAGAGTACGAGCATTTTCGAATTTTGCAGGTGCGATTACGAATTGTTTTTGATGGAAGTAACCCAAGTTATTTTGAAAATTCGACCATTTCTGAATTATTCAGTAGTTTCCTTTTTAGTTTCATTAGCAATTTTTTAACCAGATATAATTCAAATTATAAGGCTTAAATTATAAAATATTTATAATACATTACCAATAAGGATAAGTAATCACATTCCAAAGTTTGAAAGCTGTACTTAACGAGATCCCAGATCCCTTGCGAACGCCCAAAAGTTCTTCGCCAAATTTCCCCAATCTACTTACACAATGAAACTGCCCCGCCGCAGGAGCGAAACTCCCGGAATGGCGCATTAGCTGTTTACTCGATGTAAAAACCATTTCCGCTTAATCAAAAATCCTCTAAAAAACTTTGCGAAGCGACCATTAAAACGGCGCTCGGCGAGGGTAATTGGCCTCAAAACTTTTCGGCATAATCGCGGAGGAGAAGCGCCGAAGGAGCTTTCCGTTTTACGTAATACTAAACTTCCGAGGGAGAATGTAAATTCGGTGCACTTTTTTTTTCAAGCGGATGAATCTCGAGGCGGATCGGACGGGGTGAGATTTCAGGAGTATCGAAAGTTTAGCGCCGAGGAGTAGGAAATAACGCGCGAAAGGTAATTACTTTTTTTTTAAATTTATTTATTTAATGTCGCGTCCCTCATATTGGGTATTAGCGACTCAAAGTACATAAAAATTCTGATGTTTACAATACATTTAGTCTAGAGACAAATTATTTTACATTTTATAACAGTGTATGATACATAATGTAATTACGACATAATATAAACATTTGACAATACCAGATGCTTTACAGATTATATGGTGAGAAATTTTGATTTAGTTTATATTTGGCTGGATTTAATCGAATCGAACAGTTTTCCTTTTATTTAGAGGGGATAATCCGCCGAAATGTCAGAAATACTAAACTTATCGAATTGCTTTAATCCCCGGGCTTAACAAAGTTTTCTCCTTCATTGAGTTAAAGCTTATGAAGTCGTGAAAGTCCTTGACTGTTTTGCAGGGATTTGTTCGAATTAGAACTCGGGTTTTTGCTAATTTTAATTAAAGATAAGCTTGCATTACAGTCTTTAATAAACTTTTAATCAGAAATTCATTCACTTCAATAAGGATCTTTTCAGTTATTCGAAATAATACCACAGAGCACGAAAGCATAAAAAACTTAATACTTATTATTTCAAACTCGAATTTCAACAATTGCAGAAGGACGCAGTAAAAAATAAAATTTTCCGAAATGTCGACAAAAAGGAAACTGCTTTATTTATTTTACCAAATTGGCACTCAAATTCGTAATATTAAAAGTTAATAAAACCGCCGACATCAGAAATTTTAATCAAACGAAAACACTTAACCAAAAAGCAGGTAAAAGACTCAGCCTGCCCTGAAATCTTCCCTCCCAACTTATTTAAAACCCTTCCCCAGCCAACCCGACTCGACTCTCCGCCAAACCGTCGCGCTGCTTAACGAGCGAAACCGGGGAAAAGCTGCTCCCGAAATCGGTAATAAGGTCATTGCGCAACGCGTCTCTCCCCCTCGGAAAAAGGAGACGGTGTTCCGGGTAACTCGAGTGCTTCATCCCCCTTTGGAGGAATTGGGATTAATTTCCAACAATTTGTTTTGTCCGCCGGCCCGGCTAAATCACGCCTTTCAATTAGGCGCTGAAAATTGGAGTGACGAGCTGCGGTGTTTGCTGCTTCTTTTTGCGTCGCGGAATTAATATCTTTTTTTAGGACAGGATAATTCGACGGAGTCGAATGTGGAATGCTTTGGGCTCGTAGTTTTTTTTTGTGGTTTATTTTTATTTGAACAAATGAGGAAAACATTTAAAATTTCGTTTTCAGTATAATATATATATATATAAATACACGTAAGAACAAAGATTCCCAAGGTTTATATAATATATTTGCTGTATTTTATTTACTGTAAAATTTTCTTTTTTGTTCCATATAACGATTGTAATAAAAAGATCCATTAAAAATTTAAAGAAATAAATTTACTGTACATCAACGATTTGATCTTTTAAGTTATATAATTTCACACAGTCACCTTAAATTATCAAAACTTGCACGTAAATGTCATCAACAAGATTGCCAAAATAAGAAAAAAAAATTACTTTAGCTCTTATGGTTCTTTTGTTTTTAACGATAATTTGTTTTTTGAAGAAATGTCAACAAACACCGTCAATACTTACCCAAAAACTAGTTCCATAACCAATAAAAATAGCTCAAATCCGTGGATATAACAACGAAAAATGTCGTCGCGCGACGCAAAATTCTCATCTATCCGCTCTCGTAATTGCTTATGAATAAATTTGCGAATATTAAAGGCTCAATTTCAAAGCAGTGATCAGATCCAATCTCTGCGCGTTCTTGCAAATAATTGCGAGCTCCCAATCTTTTGTTTGCGGCTTTTAAATTAGGATATTGATGAGGGTTTTAAAGAAAGGCGGTAGTTATGAAAAAATCAGTTTTTTTCGAGAAGCTTTTTATTATGGATATTTTAATTTAAACTTGATTAAATTAAACATATTGAATTGTTATCAAGCTTTAGATATTTTAATAAGGTAATGTTTCTTTTATCTTAAATACATTAAACCTGTTGAATTTGTAGCTCTTAGATTTAATTAGATATTGTTTTAGAGCAATAAAAGTTTAAGAACTACAATACAACTCGTGCAGTTACTCATTTCAGTGAACCTCATCAAAGAGAAATTAATAACTTGTTTTCGCATTTCTAGAAATATCGTCAGATATCTGAAATATAGATTGCAGTAGTCAGTCTATTGGTAGGTTCGGTAGCATAATAATGCAGCATATATTTTAAATATTTTAAGAATATCAAATACAGAATAATCTTGTACAGCCTAGATTTCGAGTACTTATAAATAACT